>JAVFBZ010153329.1:0-18889 GCA_032466195.1 Katharina tunicata
AAAAGAATTCAACATATGTTAAAAAGAATTGTACATATGTCAAATAATCAGAGAAGTGATAAAACGGCTTGCCATATGCCTATACTTACAGTGTGTCGGTGGAAATTTCATGCACCCTGGATGTTGATGCTCTCTGAGCTAATGCTCATCAGGAAGCCGATTTGTTGTGGTGTCTTGTTTTTCGTCTGGTAACTGTATTGTAGCGTCTTCTACTTGACCGGCATTGCTTAAGGTGGTTTCCTTCACCTCTATTCGTCTGGCACGCCGCCATTTGAGTAAAATAGCCTTAAGTACGGCGTAAAACCCGAGTCAAACAATAAACGCCAATCAATCAATAACCCCCACGGTCAACTGGCTTGTAGAGTTGGGTAGTAAAAAAAAAATGTTCTTAAAACTTTACCATTTTGCATGTTTATTATGTATGCGACAGACACACAATCGAGAAAAATGAAAAAAAGTAAGGAAATCTGTTTTATTAAAAAAATGAATTTGTCCATACCTCATTTTATTATAGATATACACAGGTTCCGAAACACTACGCCCAAGTCAGAATAAACTTCTGCATCTTTTTTTTCTCACAGTGTTCACATTTCGAGTATTCAAACTACATAAAATTTACCAAATATTTCCCGATCTTGTTGCACAAAAAAGTCCCATTTTATACTAATTCACCTGCAAATCGACCAAATTGTCGTGAAAACGGACAGATTTACTTTCGGTTGTCAAAAACCCTGTATTTAGCTGACGTCATTGAAGATCTCCATGATCTCAACACATTCTAGTTCAACTTCGCCTATCTCCGGTACCGTTTGTCATCTCCGATTATCGACTTTAGTGTAACGACAGGCCATTTTTTAGTCCATTAGCGGTATATTTACCGCTGCAGACAATACTTGTATCGCATGTAGATAAACGGATTCTATGGAACATCAAGTGCATTCTGCGCCAATAAAAATCGTCATAGAGCAAGTAACAGCAAAGAAAATGAAGAAATAAAATTGAACTATTTAGCATAACATTAGGCCGAAATGACCAATGCAACAAAATAATCGAGACACGTGAAACAGTTTGAATTTCTTCATAGGTCGATTAATCAGATCAAGCTTCAGCAGCCTCGCTCTGACGTTCACAGCTATATTGAAAATGCCTATAGTCATTACATACACGGTCTATTACCGAAGTAAATCAATGGACCGTTTTATACAAATGGATCTCAACATGGTCACGTTACTTTTTTTTTTATTACTATTTTGATTATTATTTATTGTGTATTCATTACTGCTTTGCTGATATTCCTTGACTCGGTCGTATCGTATCTAACTGACTAGTTAAGAACGCGTTAAAACATAGCATTGTATTTTGTGATATGTCAGAAAATCGGGTCTAGTAAAAGCAAACTTTAACTCAAAAATTTCAGAACACTGCCAAAGGAAATAGGCCAAATTATCTAAGCTCGTTGTTAAAAATTGCAAATCAAAAAAGCACTAAATTAATCCATTTTGTTAAGCTTAAAGCGCAAAGGCACACATATTCATTTCTCAGAGTGAATACATAGTTATTGGGATGGAGTGCAAGTTTTCGGTGTAGCATCGCGTAAGCGGGGAAAGTAGTCCGTCCAGAAATATATGCGCGACCGGTGAAGTTGTCTGCCCACTGGATGTAAACTGGTGTAATCATCGCGCAACAAAAGATACTCCTCGCCTTGGATGGAGAACTGGGGCCAGGTTGATGGGAACTGGACCTGGGCAGGAAGATTTGGATCTCTGAAAAGAAGAGAAAGAAAATAAATAAATGTTATTTCTCATAAGCCACTGAATCGAATCCGGATCCGAATAAAACGATGCTTAAGAAAAACAGTGTCCTGAAAACGGTCCGTTGCGCACATTATTTATGCCGACTGTCGTCTTCAGGTGGTAGGCCTACAACAGAAAAAATACCAGAGACTGTGGCATCTCCGGGATGATGTAACAATTTAACTTTTTGGTGTTCCTACTAACAACCGCAAAACATAGTTCTGGTCGTCATATTAGTCAAATATCATTCACCACGACGTTCAATCTGACCACTGAAAAAAAAAAACTGGTAAGTAATATTTTCGTCTCTGATTTTTAAAACTTCTTCATGCCATTATAAGAACTGGGTGCCCAAGTGCTGCAAGAAAAACTTTACTTGAAAGTTAGCAACGATGTTACCGCGAAAACCTATTTATTGCGAAATACGAATCTGATTGAATTTTGACTAACAACATTTTTCAAAGTCAGGACAGATATTTAAATCTAAACCAACTGACCATAAAATACCAAAACCGTAATCCAGGGGCTGATTCTACAAAGTAAAACCAGACTTAACGCATTGTGACTAACTAGTTTATATGTTTATCTTAAATTTTACACACTTTTTTGGGGGGTGGGTGGGGGATGACTTAGTAGTATTGTTTAGTAGTGTTTCAAATGTGGACGCGATTATCCCCAAACCTTACAGATTCAAATTAAGAAATAAACAATGGAAGGGAAGTCGGAAATTGGTTTTTCGAGTTGAACCCCAAAATTAATTCTTCTGATTACATATTTTAATGGTCTCGCTGAAAGTTTAGAATAGGTATTATTATTGTTTATTTTTCGATGTTAGACCACAAGTTTCAATAACAGATCATTAGCCATCTATATAATGTGGAGAATAAGAGGGAAGAACCCAGAAAGTCACGACCTGCCGCTAATAGCTAACGAACCAACCAACATACAGTCCGAGCCAGTGTTTGAAGTCAGAGGTGAGGGGAGCCTGTCGACCAGGGGCCCATTTCACAAAGCGATCTTAGGCTACGTTCAACGTAAATACCATAGCGACCAGTACTGGAGGCATTGTGTTGTCATGGTAGTTACGTTCAACGTAATCAAAGATCGCTTTGTGAAACGTGCCCCAGAAGCATATACTCCCTTTATAAGTGTGCGCTCTCGACTCGGCCTCAGGGGCCGGACCAGGGTTGAAATACCTATCAGAGGGCCCGGCGATAAAATACCGGAAACACAGCCCAGATAACAAAAGAGAGTCTTACCCAGATTTGGCGAAGTTGCTCCACATTGTCATCATGGCGTTACTGAGGCTCTTTTCGGCGTTTGTTGACTTAAGTCCCAGTTCATAAGGCTGTCCGAAGACGAAGTACATATCGTCGCCATGGTCCGCACCTGTTCTCCAAGGTTCCCTGGATTGCCAGCTTCCACGGTGGTCGAAATAATAGAAGAACGTGTTCGCTCTGTTAGTCTTCATCAACCTTCTGTCGTTCAAATTTGCGTGAACTCTTGCGAAGGAAATGACGCCCATGTTGAAGGTCAAATCAGCAAGAACCTTGGTGAATCTAACAGCGCGGTTGATGTCTGTTGCATGTTTGGCCTTGACGATACGGTACTCGTGGTCGATGGCAACTTCGTACATATCGGCGTAGGCAGACTGCTTCTTGCCAGTGACGGAACTCACGACTGATCGCATAAAGTTCTTGTAGGTGTCTTCGGGGATACCGTTTAAAGTCATGTTGATACCGTTTATTAGTGAATACGCCAGTAACTGTTGCAAATAGAAGAGAGATCCTTCTTGGCTGTTTACGCCCATCATAACGTCAACGTCGGCCAGTGGGACGCTGAAGTTGAGACTACCTTCACTTATCTTCTGGATTATTTTTGCGGGTTCTTGCGGAATAAGGTCCCCGTCGACCCATGGGCCCCATTGTAGTTTTCCTATGGCAGGAAACAGAAGAAACTCGGTAGCTTCTACTGCTAAGAGAAGCTGAATTTTCATGATTTCCTGGTGCGTCTTAGAGCGTAAGCATCCCATAATGTGTGCTGATGTATTGGTGCCATTGTCGTCGTCACATTTTATTCTCTGTGCAAACAGGTTAAACCACGATTTGGGACTTTCTATGAGTGTGCCTGGTATCAAAGCACTTCCACTCTGAGAAATAGCATGCCGAAACAGTCCAACATTTTTCGGGAGTAAAGTGTGGAGAGAGACGCTCATGGCGCCCGAGGACTCTCCGAACAAAGTAACCCTGCCTGGATCACCTCCGAATTTCACAATGTTGTTATGTACCCATACAAACGCTAAGCGTTGATCCCAAATCCCGTAATTTCCGGGGCAGCTTTGGTCCTCGTTGGTGAGAAATCCGAGCACACCTAAGCGGTAGTTAAGCGTGACAACAATAACATTTCCAATAGTCGCAAGAACGCTAGGATCAAAAATACTCGAAGGTCCGTTGGATAGACCCCCTCCGTGGAGCCAGATCAGTGTGGCCAGAGGTTTACCATCGACTGGCAGTTTTTCTGGAACAAAGACATTCAGGGTCAGACAGTCTTCGCTCAGCGTCAAGTTTGGAATAGTCAAACTAAGCTGAGGCATCCACGAGAGATCCTGTGGACATATTGACCCTAGGCGCGAGGCGTCGAAGACTCCTTCTTGGAAGGGCATATCTTGTGGTGGTTGAAACCTCAACGGACCAACAGGAGGCTTTGCATAAGGAATACCGAGAAACGTGTAGATGTCCTGATTGACACTGGTCACGTGACGTTTATACCCTCGGATTTGGCCAATCGTTGTGTTCACGATGGTGCTATCTTTTCCAAACAATAAACCTTCCGCCGCTGAGATCACGACGAACAAAAGCAGCGCCGATTTCATGGCCATTGTTCGAGTGGGTGTTTTTATCCAGAGAATATCTGATCAATCCTGGCAATTTTAGAAAAAGGGGAATATCGTTAGCATTATTTATTTTCATAGTTTGTTTCCATAACAATGAGATACCATCTTATGCTCAATTGAATTTTAGTCTGAAGACGAAATTTTACGTATGTCATATTAAGAGATTTGTCGCCTAAGATAGTAGCTCAGCTGTAGCTTGTTTAGCTTGCACCTATATCCGGACGTTTTCTTCAAAATATTAGGAGGCAAGAATTTACATTTCATTGAAGATGTGGATTTCATTCACTACATAATATATCATTATTCTGTTAAACCTTTGATAAGACTTCTGTAAGTAAACATCTACCTATAACAAGGCTTAGTCGTAAGATTTCGATTGTAAATAGCTTCGCTTTGCCAAGCTAATAAGCTTATACGACCAAGGTAAATGCCATGTCGTCCAGCAGTGAGGATATTTCACAAGAACGTCCCTGGCGATGGACGACTTAATGGAAACCCTTGGAAATACAATTTAAGATATCTTACCTTTTTTTAAGTAAGCTTGAGACAAACAATTAATTACCTTGCTTCCTTTTCACAACTTGTCTTTGTCTCTTCCAGATGGGAGAATGGACCGAAATGTAACCCAGATGTCAGTAGTGTCATATATAGATAGAAACGAGTTACAAATCCCGGGATCAAAGTTTACAAGTTATTTGGGTGTCTGAAGTGCTACGTGTGACGGGAGTGCTGTTATGGGGGTCTTACTAAAGTAAACATTATTTTGACACCGTTTTGAGAAAAATCAATTTCGACAGGTAAACGAGGCCACCAGGTATATCTTATCAGTAGACACTTTTAATTTGAAGGCAACCCTTAACTTCTAACACATGTCAGCCCGACTACCACACATACGTCGGTGTTCCTCATTTGGAGAATTGGCTTACTGACGTCATTTGCTTCAAAGCAGTAAAAACATAACTTTGGTGGATTTTCAACTTCTGTGTATATTGATTTGTTTCGGTCTAGTTGCTCAGACCATAATTAAGCAATAGGAAAAAGATATATAGTGGAAAATGGGGAATGTCGTTGGCATTAATAACATTTACAGTTTGTTTCGATACATTATATTGAAAGTTTCGTTTATTTATACTATTCCATGAAAACGGTCTTGGCAACTAGATCAAAACGTTGCTAATGAATATATCCAGATTGCAGAACTCTCTGAGATATTTTATGTTTAAAAATTGCCGTCTCGCGCATTAAAACAGTTATTTTATTTTGTTGAATCGGCATTTAGAAGATGGGCACATAACAAAAAACATGACGACGACGATGGGTTGTACCCAGAAGTTGAAAACCCATCTAAGTCGCCATGTTTTTGTAGTAATTTTAATTGTTAATGAGAGTAGCTAGATGACCGCCAAAATGAAATTCTCCCTCAATAACTCGAATTTCGTTCGGAGATTATTGCCAGAGCAAGCATTTGACACTCAGAGTTACTTAAACTGTAATATTTTGATAAAAAAAAATACACAAAGAGTTGAAGAAAATGGCTAATAGCCGGAAAAAAGATGGTAAATGCAACAGGGCGATGCGGGCACATAACTTGCACAGTGATTAACCATTGCATAGTTCTGTAGCTAGGTGTTTGTATGCCGTCGTATTAATTGAATATATAGCTTTGTAATTAAATGGTAACCAATATGCTATATTATGTCACTCCAGGCATCTCCAAATGGTTCGACATTTGAACTTTCAAGGGGAGGGATATATATATAGGGCGTTTAGTTGCCATGGCCCTGAAACGTATAGATCCATGGAAGGGGGGAGAGGACGTGGAGTGGATATTTTCCCTTGAAATTTAAAAAATACAAAATAGAGCAAGCTGATATAATGCTAAGTCTGAATTACGAAAGACCTGATCTTGGAGGGCAGAATATATTCTGGCTGAATTAAGGCTGGAGTGGTGAGGGGTCATGCATCCATCTCGCCAGATGGGTGTGCATTGGTTGGTCATTTGGTTCAGACCGTAGACACCAACAGGGAGGCGGGAGGCACTAACTAATTCGGTTGGGGGAGGCTGGGTCACTGGGTGTATATAATATATAGACACAAACTGGTTCACTTTGACAAGTTCTCAGCGAGTAGAAAATGAGGGGGATAAATTGGTGAATTTTCAACCTTCAAAGACTTTTGTAACGGCGCGAGAGCCGAAGTTCAATGAGAGTCACAATACAATGGAGGGGGGTGAATACATTTTTGTACGAAAGTTTGGAAGAAAGTTGGCACTGATTCAAAGTCACTGAATATACAAAAACAGATGTTACCTCCAAAAAAGACCTCCAAGGAGGGGGTTAAAATAGTTTTCCACAAGAAAAGGAAGAATTTAAGGCCGATATATGCAGGATAGGGGCAGGGGTGCCATCGGAATACAAAGTCCTATAGCTTCTTGAATTCCGCCTGATCAAATTCGGAGGGTACAATATATGGAGAGAAAAAATGCCGAGTCATCTTTTCTGTTTATTTACACATTTAATCTTAAAATAGTACGTAGCTTAAATGACTGGAACGATTTCCTTGAGAGGTTTCGTTATTTTTAGATATCGCTTGACCCAAGAGTGGCTTGAAACGTCCTTTAACAGCTTGAGCTGTGAACGTCTACATGTGCCGTGTGCTACACATGTCAGCCCTATATGTTTCCCCTCGAGATCTAGACACTTGATAAATCGTTCAGTTGTCTACTCTAACACTCTCGTGAGCGTAATTCATAAAATGAAAAAAAAAAATTCAAGAGCTTGGGGGTCGAGCCAAATTTAAACTTAAAGCCGAATCTTCTATAAAGTCAACACTTCACCTTTAAGGACATATTGCCTGTGTAACTGTCTGGTTTCCGACTCCCTGAATCAGCTTCACGGACTATTTCTTAAAGACCGTGTAGCAGCTAATCCTACACTTGTTCATGGATTTTTGTATTTTGTTCAATTCTGAATCATACCGTGCTAATTACAGGGTGATTTGGCTAATTACCACACTTTTTGAAGAAATTTAAACTCTTTCGTGTGACTTGATTCTCTTGTTGCATTGGTCATTTCGACCTAATGTTATGCGAAATAGTTATATTTTATTTCTTCATTTTTTTTGCTGTTATCTGCTCTCTGTCAATTTGTATTGGCGTGGAATGCACTTGATGTCCTATAGGATGCGTTTATCTACTTGCGATACAAGTATTGCTTGCAGCGGTAAATATACCGCTAATGGGATAAAAAAAAAAAAAATGGCCAGCCATTTCACAAAAGCCGATAATCGGAGGAGACGGAAGGTACCGGAGATAGACGATGTTGAACTAGAATGGAGTGAGAAATGTCCTGATACCATTTTTCATATCACAGGGATGAAATTTGAAATGGCTGAAATGATGACATAATAAAGCCGAAATATATTGTCTATACTAAGTACATGGCTTCTATATTTCAGAGTTTCTCTTATTGTATATGTTTCTCAAAATGTATCTGTGGGACTAGCTATATATGGTTATACTTGTGGGAAGTACTGCTCTCTATTGAAACTACATGGTCAATTGGATCCCCTATTGCGACAGCTATTGATATTTTGGAAAATCTATTGCGATAGTCTATTGATAGGAAATAGCTCTATATCAATAGTCCAATACTCAGTAGGGATATATTACGATAATTCGATGCGTTGTCAATACATCCCTATTGGCTGCTATAGTGAATTTAACTCACACGCAAGCCTATATATACCGTTGTTGATTTTAATTAGTCGATATCCCTGTGCCAGTGTGGTGACTTGACAAAAATTATATAATTATGTAGCCTTAGGTGGTATATATTGTAAAATAATTCAGAAACCTCTACTCTGTCGAAGGCTCCAGCTAGGATCAGCAGCGCCGGTGTTATTAAAATTGTTTGTCAAATTGACAAAATTTATGTCAGTTATTGTAACATGCACCGCTAGTGATTAAATATGATTTGATCAACCAGGCCAGCTGTGCATCCATGGGGCATAACTCTAGAAGGGACATAACTCTAGAAGCTGTATATACTTTCATGTATGCGTTGTGTAGGTTTGCACACTGTTTTGCTGATTATATGTTTGCATGCTGCACGGTTGTCTCATAACTGGCATGCTACTGGACTGAATGTATCAAACTGAAAAATAATTAAATTTCGACGATTTAAAAAAAAATGGTGTTCTACAAATGGACTTGAGTACTATTCAACATACCGTTCTTTTAATTAAAAAAAAACGTATATCTAGGCCATGCGAAGCCATATAATAAATCGTTCATTTTTTACATTCGTTCTTAGTCTTAGTCTTTCGTCAAGACAATTTTTAATAAATATTCGCGTCTTGTAGTGTAGCTCCTTTGGCTTCTTTAATGGGAAACTATATAATACCCCAAAACTGCAGCCATTTAAACAAAAAAGTTGACCTAGTAAAAAAGTAAGTCACGTTACAACAATGTCAGCGTGACCACGTGTCCGAAGGAAATGACGTTGGGCCTCCATTCGAGTTGTTTTCGTGTGACCCCCTTAGAGCTGACCATATGTCCACCACGTGCTTGCTACTATTTAATGGGGCTGCATAGCTATTTGTTGACACTATAGGGCGCGACGTATTTTATTCAGATCCCTTTGTAGAAAGCTGGTCATTGTCCTTTCGAACAAAAAACACCCGAGAGTCGTACTTCAGTCCTTTTTCTTGCATACAGTAGCACATACCCTGACCACTGGAAGACTAGCTAGGCCTGCGATAATTCATAACCCACCTGTGACCTTTGACTTAATTAAACAACATCTTGTTTCTTTGAGTCATTACAGACAATAAATTTTATTTACAGCTCGGCAAACTAATTCCAGGTAGTTTCTGTTGGTGATGAGTATAGGCCTAAATAATTAGGAGTTAAATCGATTTTTTGGTAAACTGTTATAAAGTCCGTGTAGGTCCCTAATGGTAAATACAACTGGGGATCTAAATAAATAAATCCAAATTCCCCATTTCTTGTGTTCATTTGTCAGAATTCTGACAGATAAGCAACATGACAAAAATGAGATTATTTGGAGTCTAAGATTATATACGCTGGTATATCGTCAGGTGATGACCACTGGAGTAGCCTATAACGCCTTTGGTCTTAATATTAGTATACATATTGACACGTGTACGATATAATGATCGATATTTAGTCCCGGTCATTCCCGCCAGGATGAGCACCTCTCTCCATAGCAACGGTGACCATCTGCATTATCTTCCCCATGAGAACACTTGTAGGCCTACGCGTTGACTTGACGACGCATATTAACAAGGACAGAAAAAACGCCTACATGAGTTTTCATTGATTGGCGTTTAACGCCGTACGTATTGGCCTATGTAGCCTACTCCCCATGCATGCAATCACCGGTGTTTAGATCAACGTTATAAGGCCCTGTATTGGTGTTCTTTTGTTGACTTTCGCCTTCGATTTATTTTAATTGTCTAAAGCGTTAAGAAAATATTGCATATAATTGTTTTCAGCTACATTGTAATAATAAAATAAATAATGCTGGTTTAATCTGATATTAGGATCGATCAACATATACTGATGGATCTGGGCATAGGCCTATATGTGTTCGAACTGTCGTTGCACATTCTATTGCATTGTGTCATTTTACATTTACAAGCCATTGACAATATATACAAAGACCAAGAGGCGTTGTACACTGTATATAAAGGCTACTCGTGCAGTGAAGCAAATGACGCCATGTTGCATGTTTATAAATAGTACAAGGGTAGCCATGTCGGTGACGAAGCCGCCAAAAAGCCCATGTCTGTGTGTGACTATATAACGCCTGGTATACATGCTGTGCTATAAAATGTGTTATAGCCCTTACAAGCATTCTTCACTTGCGCACAAGTACACATCACCCTTACTGTTAGCTGCGTGTGACAAATGACTATAGTCGTACTATAACGTACGATTAAAAAATTCTATATTTTTTGTGAACAGAATGTCGAAATTGGGTCAGAATAAAGCCCCAGTTAGAACCCCAATACGTAACCCACAATGGAATCTGACAGATATGAAAAAAGAGCCAAATCACTGCCACGAAAAGGCCTTTATGAACAATTATACAACAGATCACGTTGCTGGTTAATAACAGTGTGTTACTGCCCAGTATGATTGAG
The DNA here is from genome assembly GCA_032466195.1 of Katharina tunicata. Classification (NCBI taxonomy): domain Eukaryota; kingdom Metazoa; phylum Mollusca; class Polyplacophora; order Chitonida; family Mopaliidae; genus Katharina; species Katharina tunicata. Next base: position 10,855 of record JAVFBZ010153329.1, read on the forward strand.
GCAAAGCTCTCTCTCTACACGTCAAAGCTTGGTCGCTCCAGACTTCATTGCTACTGTAGAGGGGGGTATCTGTTAATGCTAGTCGAGCTTTCCACTTGGCCACATATCTGAACTGCTGTATGCGTCGTGTGGCGTCCATATTGGATTTAGTCCCAAATAGCTATCTTTTGCAGTCATTCTGCGACCTATGTCTCAATAACTCGAAAAACCATTAACGCCACTGCGTGGACTTTACACCAAATTACGATACTGTTTGGAAAATTTCCACTAAATAAGCAGAAAATGGGTAATTTAATGAGATTTTACAAGGATCGAATTTGCAGCCTTCGTGAAAGGAAAATTTTGACAAAATTTGGGAAATTAACCTCCTGGGAGAGAAGTAAACATCCCTCGACATGTTTTAGCTCGAAAGGTAAGGGAGTTTTTCATAAATTGTCCTATGTTTTACTGAATCTTTAGCTTTCCTTCGTATCGAATCGAACAAAGGATCACCCAGTTGTTGAAGCAAGTGATCACGTGACTAGCTCGAGACGCGGCGGGAAAATTGAAGCGAGGCGAAATGGACAATCGTTTGAGGGGTGGGACTCGTTACCTAGGAGACGAACCAAACAATGTTTATTTGAATGGTCACACAGTTATTGTGTCGGCTACCCATGGACATTGAAACACAAAACTGCTTTAATATTTAATTCACAGTTTCATAGTCAATTAGTTAAAAGCATATAAGTTACATTTGGTCGTATATAGGCATATTTCATTATTTGGTCTCCAGAATTGTGGACATGATGGTCAACAACTATCTAGTTAGGAAGCACTAGCAACAATCCTCGGGGATATCCGTGGAATATTTCACGTAGGAATATGTTGGGTGGTCAAGAAAGATAAACCTTGCTGCGTTTTGTTAAAATTACTTAATTGGCACCAATGACGTGGCTGTATCACATGCCCTAGGTTTATTGCCATATTGGTTCCAAGTAATTCAAGACATTAATTTGATTGCTTATATTATTAATTGGTCACTAAAGGTCGTACTGGTTTCGTAAAGGCTGTCTTAAGGCCGTATTAGACTTCATGTTTTGGTTATTCAGTATGGCATATTGGTAACAGTTTGGTTTGCGGTCTTGGGCTTGTATGCTGAATTGGTTGCCTAAAGTTTTGCTCAGTGCACATTGGGATCAGGGGTAAAATGACTTACAAAGGTTTAAGGGCATGTCATTTCAGGTCTAAATTCTATATTGCAGGCAAAATGTTTAACGAACAAGGAAAATGATAACAATGATTTTGGTTTTCTGAGAGGCGTTACTATAGGCAATGAGCTTGTTAGCCTATCCCTATTCTTTGTGAATAAACATATTGTTCAAACTAAAGATTTTGGTTTAGCGGCATATATATAACTTCAGGCTATACAGTTCCCCTTTGCTGGCTTGAAGTTTGACAAAAAGAAACATACATAAGTACACATGCAAGGGTTTTGATAAGTGACCTTGAAACACATTCAAGGGTTCAAGGGCAAAAATAACTTGCTGGTCACCTAAGTGTAACTGAATGAACATATTTTGCCTCCAAGAGTTGTAAGGAAACACAATTGGTTTTATAGCTTTTGATGAACACAAATATGTTTGGATTGTTAGATATGCAATTAAAGACATTTTGATGGTGTTTCAATAGCTAATCTACTAAACAACGTATAAGAAATTAAGGTGTATATTGAATTAAATTGCTTATAAAATTCAGTGGTCACCAAAATCTTGTTTTACAGGGGCATATTATTGTATTGGTCAGTAATCAGCATATGTTTGGTTTATGGCATAGTACTATTACAAATTTGGGCTTTACAGAATAATGGGCAAATCAATTTGAGCTGATGGAGACATTGAATTCGGTAATGGGGGAAATACTATGGCATCATATTTCTTGGTTCAACCCCACTTTTACACCTCACGTACATAGGATTACTTACTGTTGGGCAGGGAGTTTACAGGATCACTTTAACAAGGTTTTCTAATTTTTAAAAATAAAAACTGGCCTCTTACAAGCAAAATTCCATTTAGTTAATTTTAAACCACCAATTAAGAAATAAATAAAGAACATCAGTGTAAAAATGAGCATCGGTGCCAAAAAGAAAAGAAAAAACAAGAATATCATAGCATCCCAAGTAGTAGCATCCACATTTGTAGTTATTCTTGAGGGTGGTTGGGTGGGAGCTATCTGTGCCCTGGTGCTCTCTGTTCGGGTTCGTGTTTGTGGCCAGTCTTGCAGAGGGTGTTTAAGCAGTCACGGCATCATATAGGTGAAATAACGTTAAGTGCAGTGTAAAACTCAATCAAAGAAATATCCCCCCCACCCAACACACATCAAATTATATGAATTCATTGGAGAGCATAAGAGATAGGAAGGGAAGTCCTCATAATTCTTAATGATTGGTAGAAATAATGCTCACTTAGAAATTCTGGATTGGTCCAAATGAAAACATTTTAATAAATTTATATTTTTTATTAAATAATAAAAAAATGTGTTATCATTAAATGGCACCATATTAAACAACAAACATAATATGTTTTAGTGGTCAAATCATTTAAACACAAATGCGTTGATAAATAAGTTTTGGAAAAAAATAAAAAGACTTCATGAAATAAAGTTTGCTGGTGAAAATTTGGTGGATAAAATAAAGAATTTGGATGCTGTGCTGTAAAAAAAATAAACCAAAATATGCGCGAGTCTGAAATAGCGGGTGGTTGGGTTGGAGCCTCTCGAATCGTGGTGCTCTCTGAACTAATGGGCATCAGAAAGCCGTTTTTTGTGGTGGCCGGTTTTTCGTCTTGTTAATGTCTTGTGGTGTCATCTATGTTACCGGCGTTGTTTAGGGTGGTTTCCTTCACTGATGGGTCTGGAAGGCCGTCATGAGTGAAATAATTTTAAGTATCGCACAAAACCCCAATCAATCAATCAATCAATCAATAAAATAGCTCAATCATCTAAATGATCAATAGTCAAGAATACATTAAACAAAATTGACTTATTGTGTGGTTAATTTTAATCAGGACACCTATAAACAATAATGGCCTTTACAATAAAAAGAAAAGCCCAGGCAGTGGACAGAAATATTTACTTTCGCTGCATTGAAAATCATCAACAGAGACAATTGGGTATTATTTAAATTTTTGGTGCGATTTCTATTTACCTTTACTTGCCCGATGGCAGGTGGACTGGCGCGAAGTCGCCAGCACCCTGGTTCTCTCTGAGCTGATCTGTTTTGGTGTTCTGATTTTTCCCTCCTGTATAAGAATTGTGGGCTATTTGACATTAAAATAATAATTTCCATGTTCAAGTTTTGTTAGCACCAGTAAAGCCCGAAATCAAAAAAAGAATTAATTCCAGATCCTAAATAATTTTTCAAAAAGCTTGCCAGTAATTTTGATCAAGTTTTTTATGACTGCAACAACAGTGAAAAAGAGCAAAATTACAGTGAATCAAAAGAAAATCTGCTTTTCATGGTTATAAGAAATGACAATTTCTACTTAAATTTTCACTGACAATACTATCAATGTTGTGTGTGTAAGTTAACACAATTTAAGAGCCACAAAACAAAAAGTTATCCTTTGTTATGTATACAGTTTTTATATTTTTTTTCAAAGCATCACAAATCTGTGGTAGCATGTTTTTAAACAAAACAATCTAATTATATTCTTACCGTCAAAGAATCAATGTCTATCGTTATCAGTTGCTGAAATCAAGGTAAGGTGTTCACTAGCTATAATTGACATATGTGCTGTGGATTATCTTGGTGTGGCACCGAACTCTAATCAAGCTAAAAAATAGTGCGTGAAATTATATTTATATTTATTCTGAACAGAATCGTTTTGAAAGTACTGTGGTCGACTCTACAACTTTAGTATTGAAATGGATGCAACAAATGATCAGTGTTAGGGAGATTGCAACAACAACATTATTATTATATATACTTTTTAAAGGCAACTTAGGCTTGAAGAAATTAGTCAAATCCAAATTGTTAAACAAAAACTAGTGATTGAAGTGCATGGACCAACAAAGAAAAATTGGAATTCAATTATGTGGTCCTTCTATGATGTCGTGATATTTATCAGAAGTATTAGAAGCTTATTGCCATTAAAACAATTATTGTTGTTTATTTTTTAATCGTAATAACATAGTCTCTTATTCTCACATTTTTTTTGCAAACAATCTATTCATGGGTGATTGTGAATTATACTTGTTTTCAATTTGCCAGAGAAACAAAATCAACCTCGAAACGACTGAGTTTGTAAATGCTGAGCTACTGATTGATTATCAGTCATGTTTTATATAGTAGTAACAACATTTTCGGTACTTTAGATGTTGTAAGTTGGGTTTGTTTTGAATCGGCTCTACCAACGTGGTTTGTAGCCACGTGCTTTTAACAAATTCACAACAACAATGACGTCAGGGGCGTACCCACGCCCTGATTGGTCAAGCAGGCACCGGTCTTATGAATATTCAGTAGAATCTCATGAATATGTATTAGTCTGCTCACATGGCCGAGGGGTCTGGCAAATCGACCAATAGGAAGACCCCTGCATATACCATTGATCAACCCCGCGCGCTAAGGCTCGACTAACATTTGTGTCTAATCTGCGAGCGGGGAGGCGAACTTAGGTTCTGTTGGGGCTACAAATTTCCTTGTTTCCTCACCGATTTTCACTTCTAAGGCAAACTTTCCTGACCACAACCATGTCGAACAAAAGTACGATGCCGATGACAGAGCGTATTGCGCTGGAAAAGCGAGGAAAAGACCCCAGTGAGGTAGTATTTGGCTATTTATTCGTGATTTATTCAAACTTTTGTAGCAACTCCCGTATCGAAGTCTTCGGCATGTGTGTTGAAATTTTATTTTGGGAAAGTGTATATTTGTAATCAAGGGTTGGGAATCTATACCATAGTGGTTGGGGATAGTTTGAAAGGGTTTCGAGAGATATGTGTTTGGTTATCGTCCTCAGAACTACTCCGAGTTGTACTTGTGTTGAGGTCACGCCAGCCATTTCGTCCATGTTTTGCAGCTCAAATATGGCGCCTTTTCGCTGGGCCAGATTTCGAACAGAGGACCTGTCGTGCCGGCCTTTGTCCGCAGTTATCGTGGCTTATTCTGCCTTAATGATACCGGTTCACGTTAGAAAACATATCAACGTAGCTTAAGGGATAAAATTTGGAGCGATTTAATACTTGTTGGTATTAATTATAAGATCAAAACAACCGGTTATGTACAATCGGCTTCCTTCTCGTTGATGCATGCGTGCTTCTTTCAAGCAGCCATTTCCCATATAGTGTTAACCCTGTACATTTTATACTTCAATTTCAACGAAAAATACTGTTTGAAGTTATATTTTTATTCAATGTATTTTGTTTCGTGTAATCAGTCATCATTTTGTATTCTTTGTTGTTGTTTTTAATTTGTTGACAGTCTTTTTGAGTGAGAATTAGTTAATTATTTTATTTATTTTTTTAATTTTAATCTATTATTGTGTACGTAATCGGCACTGATTAAAAAATATGTGAAACCGCATGCACTTGGATAAATATTGATAAAATTTCATGAAAAATCTAACAGTCTTTCTCTTCTGCATGCAAAACTATTTCTTTCACTCATGATTTTTGTCCGCCATGCTTGATATTCATTTCGTTATTTTGTATTGTAATGTCTGAAGAATGCCATCACAATTCATTAAAAAATCATTTTAGAGGTCTAAATATTTCTTGTTTACTGTCCGATTACCAATTATTGATGTTGCGGTTTTGGAAAATCGTTAAATAATGTACATGCTGTTCTATGGCCTAAGCACGAGACGAAGTGGCCCAGTTTTCTGTTCGCTGTGCAGTAGTTCTACATTTCGCTAATCCAGTTATTCGACAATTTTGTGGATACAAAATCGTTAAAACTGGTGGTAAACTTTTTAATTTTATCAACTTTAAACAATATTTAGCTCCAAAATAGTTAAATACAGATGCATTTACGAAAAGGCTACATTTTGAGCAATTTTCACAACGACTTGTGCGGTTTCGAGAATCTGCCCAGAGAGCCGCCATTTTGTTGAACGTCTTTCGTGTGAAATCTCGGGCTTCAATCTGCGCATTTCGACATTGCGGACAAATAATCCGCTATTCATTTAAAAAATTGACTGGAAATAGCGAATCAATGATTTTTCAATCCTAATCGATAGTCTAACTTACCAACCGCTATGTTAGATTCACGGAAAATAAGAAAGAAATTTGGACAGGCGAGCAGACGTGGCAAGCCACGCGATGGCTGGCTTTGTTCTGTTCGACTACTGTGGTTCAGCCTAACTCAGCTACTTAATATGCGTAGATTTCGCTCTTGGGAATTTCGGCTAGATACAACTCGAAACGGAAATTTTTGAGTTCGAACGTCTCGCCATGGGGATATTTTATGGATTTTCGCCGCCGTCCGAGTGCCTAATGTTCTTTAAGTGTAAGAAATCTTGGTTTTTGTGGACAGTTATGTGGCGTCACGTGACACTTGCCAACCTGCATACATTATGCTAATAAGGTCACATGACTTCATATGAACCGACAAGGTCGAAATAAAGCTGAAGCCTTATCTCAGCCATGGAATGATGAAAAATTTCAAATTTTATGGAGGAAAAAAAGAAACTTAAAACTGCGTAAATATTTTGATTATTTCCTTCAGCAGAAGAAAGTTTACAAAATAAGACAATAAATAATGAAAAAATACATTTCAACTCAAATTTCTGCAGAAATATTTCTTACAATATTTATATCAATTATAAGGCACCTGTGTAAATGTTTTTTCAATATTTATGCACACCACTCACCACCTCTGACTTAAACCTTTGCCATCCGAAAAATAGTTGTTTGATAGTCTAGTTGAATAAAATAATGCTCATGTTATTTGTCTCAATTGCAGGTGACAGATTTGAATTTGGATAATTGTCGGGGGATGCAAATAGAGGGCCTAACAAAAGAATTTACAAATCTTGAATCTCTCAGTTTAATAAATGTTGGTTTGACCTCTTTGAAAAATTTGCCAGAATTACCAAAGTTAAAGAAGGTAAGTTAAAATAGATTAATTAAAATGATTTAGTCTTGTGCAAACTTTAATGTGCATTGAAAATTTGCCTGTGAAATGATACATTTGATTATGTCCAATTAATAATAACTATTTAGCTATTTTAATGCTCTTTGAATTTAAGTTTGAAGCCTAACTGAAAACTTAAGAGTTGAGTTTTATATTGTCTCAAGGGATTTTTTATTGTACGTTATTAATTTTTTGTTTCAATTTTCTAAGTTTATTCTGCGGGTTGTTGAAATGAGCTTCCTGTGCCCTTGTACTTTCTGAGCTAGGGGCGACAGGAAGTCACTACCTTGTCCGTACAATTTTTTTTTTCTAAAAATCAAATAAGGACTCTAGAAAATTTTCTGGAAAGAACACTGCCTGTTTATTATCATGTTAATGTCCTGTGGTGTCTGGTGTGTTTCTTCTATCGTTTAGAGAGGCTTTGACTTTAAATAAATTTATATAATTTGTGAATAAATCGATTTTGTTTGTTTTTCTAGCTTGAACTCAGTGACAATAGAATATCATCTGGGTTGGATTTATTGACAAATTGTCCAAATCTTACACATCTCAGTCTTAGCGGAAACAAGATTAAAGATTTAGAAACATTACGACCATTGGTAAGTATTTTTATTCCGATCAGTTTCAATACAATGAATAAGTATATAATTAAAGTTTTCCAGTGGCTGCGGATATCTTTTTGTTTTTGTTCAATGTTAGCTGTTTTTGCAATACACTGACAAGACAAAGTTGCTATATAAGTGAAATAGTACAAAGATAAATACCAATCAAATAAATAGATTAAGTAAAGGTTACACACTCATGCAACTTCAAATTAGTTATTGTTAGTTGTGTTGCTGTACATTTATAAACTCAGGGTTTTCATTTCAAGCCGGTAACCGGTGATGTTCAGCCGCCTACTTCATGGTCCAGGGCCGGCTACTGAATGGG
>JAVFBZ010153340.1:0-18885 GCA_032466195.1 Katharina tunicata
ATCTTAGTATCTAGATCGAAACGTCGCTTAACAATATATCCAGAAGTTGAAAATCCATCTCAGTCGTCATGTCTTTAAATAAAACTGTTCACGCATTTATATCCAGAAAGGAATTATTTATAAATCTCCAAACAGATGGCCAGATCTCAATCTATGATATGTCCAAAGTGAATCTACAATGGAATAACATAATGGTTCATTGCACCGTTCCTCCATAGCTTACTAAATTCTATAATCACCGGGATTTCGTTTCAATTTTATGTTTCGGCAAACACACGAAACACTTACAGAACAAAATGCATGCGTAGTACTACGTTGATTTATATACGGGTATACCCAAATTTAACCTTGGTGATTCTATTTATGACTGATTGTATAAGTTTATTCTAAGTAGTCAGTAACAAGATACAGAATATAAGGCAATTAGCCAGGTAATCTTGGTCGGAATTGCCTCGAGAAAATTGCGCCTTGTTACATTTTCTTCTTACTTGACAAAGATACTGCTGTCAAGTACACCTGACTATTGCCACAATCAACACTACACTAACAGGGCATGGGTTCATGGCAACGTTTAAAAAACTGATTTCAGATACACTAACATTAAAGAAAATCTTCTACTTTCACCAAATAAGTTCACAGTTGTAAAGAATATTAATTTTACGTTTTTCATCACACGGAACATCCATGTCAAAGAAATAATATAAATTTTATAACTAATATTTATGTACATTTAGAGTTTTTAATAGGTGATTGGTCGTAGCTTTTTACCTATCCTAGATCTATTTAAAGCACTGTGCTTCCAGCGATGCTTTGTTCTTGTATCCTGTCATTGTCTGTCACCAGTATCCGTCTAAAGTGGTTTCCTTCACCCTGTGGGTCGGCTTAAATATTATGTCCGATAATCTTAACAACGACATAAATCAGCGTATACAAGGAAACAAATCAATTTGTACAACTGTTATAAAATTTAACGGCAACATCAACTCACGCAAACAATGTCGAAATGAAATATTGTTTATTTATCGTATTCCAGAGAGAAATGGTGAAACTATGTTCGTAGCGCGTAACATGCGTTGAAATATTGTTATATTTGAATATATTATATCAAATGTAGCGTTTACTCATTTATGGTTAATTAAAACATCGTATCAACAGGATATTGATTCGATCGAACTCCAAAGGCCAGTTGTTAGGGTATTTCAATCAGTAGATGTCTGCTTTTTCTTCCTCGACCTGGTAGTTAGGCGAATTGAAGGCGGAGATGTCAACTCACGCAAAAACTTTCAAAATGAAATAATTGTACTTGAATATTGATTGTGATTCTTATTGTCCTTCTTTACACTTGAAATATATTTAATATGCAACAAGGGAGAGAGAGAGGCCTATACTCAGTAGTGTACGGTTTTGTTATCACTCAATTTCTCAAAAACTACTTTAGTTACATTCATCAAACTTATACATCATATAGATCAAGTTGGGTATATATGCCTTTTACAGGTTTAATCAACCTGATTTCGCGAGACTTCGACATGTGTGCTTTTGAAAACGCACATTTCAAACTGAACAAATTAGTTTATATTTAAACAGATAGATTTTGTTTTTTTGTTAGTGCCAATTGCTGCTTCACCTATTCTCAGCCAGAGGTCTAACTTAAAAAAAAATACAATTAAAACTTAAAAATACTGTCAGTAAATAAAATAGAATTAAATTATCCCTAACCCAAAGTGCGAGTTTGTTTGTTTTATTTATGCACCTTTTAAAGTGCTAAATCTATTTTTATAACAAAGTAAAAAAATATTTTCGCTTAACAGAATAAGTTTCTTAAAAAAACAAAAAAATTATATTGTTTGATGCTCAATTTGAACTTTAAACAGCCAGTCTTAAACAATGATGGTCTGATGAGAACAGTTTAATAATAAAAATGCGTTTAGCAACAAATATTATCTGGTCATTTCCAAGATCAATCATCCAGAAATAAGAAAATATCTCGATAACCACAGACGAAATGTGCAAATCAGTAGCAAAGAAGACATTTTGCAAGCTATGGTATGAAGCGAAATGTCGTGTAACGAACTAATCTAAAACGACTGCTTTATTTTCATCTATGAAACAAAACTAATTGTGACATATAGAGGGTCGTTTAAGTGAATTACACCGCACTCTTGTGAGCCAGGTCACGTTTATCGCATGAAAAGGGATTACTTATCTATTTCGAAAACAAATTGCTAGATTGGATACATATGAAAGAAACAATCTAACGGAAACAAATAATCAAAAGCAAACAAATATGGGAAGGAAACCGAGAAATAATAAATGCTCCGCACGACTTATTCCGAAGATGCTCTCTTGTTCTATTTTTGCATTCTGTAGTATAATTACGCATGGACCGTCGAACAATAATAAGCTAATTAACCCAGCGGCGTGTTCTCTCGTTATTGTGCTATTCCAGGAACACCATTTACAATCCTTTTTTTCTGTTAAACAAGTAGCACCGTGGCTCAGTTTGCTGAGCGTTGGACTGCTGAGCCCCCTTCGCCGTACCCGGTATTCAAAATCTTTTTCACTTGTCGACCTAAGGTATACCAGGGAATTTTCCAGTTGCTGTGGAGATTGCGGGTTTTTTCCCCCAGTTTTCCACCATACACCGGCAACGAAATGTCAACATATGAGTGAAATACCATTAAGTACGACGTTAATCAACAAACCAAATAAATAAATTCTGTTTAACACGGCGCATTATGAATCCTGATATGTTTAATGTTTCATTTTGAAGGCAGACATACCGATTCGGCCACGGTATACATAATTTGTAAATTAAACATGCTACTCTTGTTTGTGCGTTCTTTGACCAAAAACTTAAACCTAAGGCCGTTTATAACTGTGTATTTTGTGGACCATCAATAACAAATAGCGGTACACAAAGCAGGTATTCTATAGTTATGTTTGTTTCCGCAAGGAAATTGCGATCAACTCCAAGTTCCGTCCATGTTATACAAAGGACCACGTCAAACCACCATATATACTTGAAAAGTAACAATACACACGAAATCAGAGCATGGGTGATAAGCTAGGTTTAAGGAGAGATTTTAGAAAACACCATCAGTTCATGCAAATGGTAAGTGATTCACCGTATCAAACAGTATTTTTGTCACAGTACAATGTATTTCTTACTACATGGTTTTAGTTAGTTATTCTTGAATAAACATATTGAAGATTTTGCATTTGAAAATGTTACAATTGATAAATATGGAGCAGGGTTGACTCGTTTGAGAACGTCTTTTACACATAGACACCTGGTGACATGGTGACCGTAATAGATTAGTTGGACACGAAATATTTTTTCTGCTTGTGACAAAGGCTGTATCGAAGACGAATACCATTTCATCTATCATGATGTTACGAAAACGTTAATAAGATCCTATTACTGAAAAAAACAAATCAGCATGCTCAAGGTTGTCCAGTTCGTCAAGTCCCAATTAGTATCTATCTTAAAGAATTCAGCACGGTATATCTATGTAGCTGGCGAAATACGAAAATCTGTTCTCTCGGTTGAGTCTCCCATTTCTATTCTCCATTGTTTACGGTAAGGTCTATAGTATTATAGGTTGTACTTAGTTGTACGGTACGGTCTATATTATTATATGTTGTATACTTAGTTAAGCCTATATTTTCCAGATTGTATGTCGCCAAGAACTGTTATAATGTGTATTATGTATGTAACAAGAATCTGGGACGCTTACGTCAATACAATTATCTACCTATCTATATTTTAATATGTTTAAAACACACTTCCTTGTATTGGCCCATTCCGTAAAGATATATGATAGGTTTGATTTGGAAAATATGTATGCGATGTATATACTTAACGGATGGTTGGCACCCAAGTCACCAGTTCAGAACAATATAACTGTTATTCTGAATCTCTCCCAGTAGCTACGAGAGTATAATAGTCAACTGTATAATATATGGCAACTATATGTCATAGACTATGATGAAATTAAAAAACGTTCACATGAAATCTACCCACAAACCTGCTTTAAATATGTTAACGAAACTATTCACCCTTGCATGGATTACTTAGCCTCAACATGTATATGTTCCACTTGAGAGCAATTATATACCAACTCTTTATTTCTTACCCGAGTTTAACAAGCTCAAATCGGAGATGATAGAGCTCGACCCTGCCTACAATTCAATGATTCGGACCTAACTATCTTAACAAGACTTGTTATATCCCAATGCAATCCACCTACTGAAAACATTGACATTTACTTGGATTCAGTTTTATTACCTATTGTCTAAACCCGCAACGCGTACATCTCTAATACCATGAATTTAATCACGAATATTGAACATTGCTGTATCTCATCTAACAGCAATCTTGTAACATATGATATTACCTCCTGCTATACGAATCTAACTTCGATAAATTGAGAACGCTGTTCAATTGACCTGGAAAGCTGCCCTCACATTCTATATAACCTCCCTACGTCCCCTGCAGAACAATAAGCTATAGAGTGGGATTGACCAAAAATGTATTTATGTTTATAGATAAATTATACTGACAACTATTTGGAAGCCCATAGGGTGTCGTCCTATCCTAAAGCTATGTTATACTGTTATTTACAGTCACATGCTCGTCACCGCAACACCTACGCAAATATCTTCACTTCAACATTAATCAATGCATTGGTAAGCGAAACATAACTGCCGAAAACAACTACTTTCCCGACCAAACAGCAATACTTCTACTTCTGGCTGCACTAGAATATCCAGATTTTGGACTTCAGATCACCCATGAACTGGTACGATGCTGGATAATTTTCGGGAATAATGGAAACTCGTCGTTCGGGCACCGAATGCCGGTGATCCACGACCGATTTTCCGTCGAAATAGAAACCGCAAACAGCCTTAACCAATACGCAATGCTTAGTTTTGTCCCTGTTCGCCATATCTTCTGTAAAACTAAATGCGCCTTCTAATATCGAGGAATTTGCGCTGGTGTAAACTACTAACAAGAATTTTTTTATTTTTTTTTTAATCCCACTTATTCTTCAAAATGTTTAATCAAGTTCGGTGACTGCAATTTTACAGTGTAGGTTTAACATTTATGAATGCGTTGTTTCAATCATTGCGATATTTAACAATGACATGTTATACATGTCATTTAGATGAGGAGTTGCAGATTTTTTAACACCCATCATCATCTACAGTTTAACTGGATTTACAGTAAAATAATCTTCCACCTTTCTCCAAACGTGAAATTGATGAAAAGACCCCAGAAGTGGATAAGCCTATGGCGTGACTCCACCAAAGTCCTGTCCTCAGGTCATCCGTATTTACGGTTTGGCTGATTTTACCAAACAAGCATAAGATGGACCAGATAACACTATCTAACTCCACAAATGAAATAGAGTATTGGTAATTGGTGTGGACCAATTTGCTATTATTAGCTGCATGAGCTACTTATCCACTTGCCCGTTCGGGTCGACAATTTCTTTACAATGTCGACGACTGGAAAGTGAATGAAAAGTGAAAGTGTTTATGTCGATGAATGGAAAAATACACTCTTTCACTTTTCGCTAAATTTAAGTAACACTAATTACAATTTCACGGAAGGTGTATACTGACCAACCAATCCATTTATTCAGTAGGTCATTTAGATATGACTAGCGTGAGCCATAGCTACATTAATCTAGAAACACTTAATGATGACAGTAATAACCCAATAATAAAACGTTGGTTTGGTTTTAATTTCTCTGCGAACGGAATCTGGAAGTTAATTACGATTGGACAAACATAACTCATACTTATGTTTCAAGTAGAATGTGACGAAAATCTAGTTTGTGGCACCAGACTTATTCGCGGTGGTCTTTTATATCAATTGTCTTGTCGATTCTAAGGATTTTTTTTTTTCAACAATAACTGATTTGGAAAATCTGATAAATAAGTCACTTCCCTTAGGAACTGAAGGTTCGTTTCAGTGATTGTAAGGAAATTACGTTTTGTTCTCCCTGAATAAAACCAGACCTGGCGAATTATCCGGGTGCAGAATATTACTGTTACCTAACAGTTTTGTCCAATGCTACCGTAAATACATTATCGAGTAATGTTAATCAAACGGATCGGTGTGTGCCAAAAAACCTAACTTGTAAAAAGTTCTCATTGTGTTTGAAATATTTTTAAACATCATATATCTACGTTTGTGATCATGACAGGAATATGATGATCACAACATATTTAAATTAAAAAAAAACTTATTGATGACTTCTGCCTTTATCTTATACTCGTGTAATATATGACCTTAAATTATCTCGGTTCGACCAGTTAATACTAATTTAAGGTAAAGCATTTAAATCATTTAAGCAAACGAAGAACCACAATTCGTGGCTAAAAAAATAACGACCAGTTTAATTTGTGTAATTAACTGACAGCACCTGGAAAATCACATCATGCGTTTGTTTGAATTCTTAAGATAGACGAAAGATTATCGACTGTTTAAGCGGGTTAAAATAAATAAACAGTTGACTTCGTAATTAATTTGAAACCCTATTCTTAATGCAATATTATTAAGTTAATCGATTCCAGACAATTTCTGTTAAAATTCATATGCAAAAAATACTAAAATAAATGTATTTGCCATGTAATAAAATCTTCTATTTTTGGAGTCAAAATAATTGCTGTATTAGTTCGACGCCTAGGCTATTTTAGGCAGAATCCCGCATAACATTTAGTGCCGTTATAAAGTACACGTTAGATTATGCCTCTGGATCTATTTTCTAGCTCAATATCATTTTTTTATTCAACCGATTTAACGTACCAAGGTCGCTACAAATACTTTTCTTTATTTATTGAATTGAAACGTGCTATTTGCTTTGGAGTATGTATTTTAAACTATTTAATTTATAGTCGCACTTCTAGAACAGACAGCGTAGCTAAAATCCCGCTGAATGTGGCGTAAAACACCAATCAATCTATAACAGAATGTCTAGTTATAGGCCGACGTGTTGAAAAGAACTCATTTATTGCGTGCAATTGGTTATTTTAGGCTATGATTGTAGCTATGATATAAAGGCAGCGGTCATGACTGATGCAGTAATTGGGCCTACATGAACCTATATTCGGTGTCACTGGAAAATTAAAATGATTTACGCCATACGACTGACTTCCTTCAAAGATTAATAAGGATAAAAAAAACTCTCCCCAGCGCGTGGAATTCCACTGTTCTATTACAAAGTCGGTTTAACCAAATTTAAAACATGGTTTAAATTATTTCCAGTAAAAGAAAAAATGTTTTGTGACAGATCATAGCATTTTCCAATTCTATTCTGGTGTCTCGAAGGACCCATTTATGCTTTTGGTAAAAACAGTAAGAGCGTCTTGTGTGAAGTCTTTACAATGATTGAAGTGTGTAGTTTCTTATTTCCTTGAAACATCTACGTGAAAACCTGAACAGCTTACAAAATGTACTCATGTTTACGAGTGAGGTGGTCGCTGTGGTACAAGCCGGAGTAGCTGCTCTAACACACAGCCGGGTTAACGTAGAAAATGGTGAATGCTCACTTACATTTTCTTACATTTTTTTGACATTATCTATAATCGTATCAAAAGCCTCTTTTCAAATTCTGGTTAGAATGTTGTACACTTTTTGCAGAAATGAAAACATGGCGTGTCGAATGAACTTATAGAGTCGTTTGACTGCAACCACCCGATGTGTTTCCCTGCCTTTCTTACGTAACGCTCTTTATAAATTACTAAGTTCTAACACAAACATTGTCAAATTGACAGATAGTTGCTAAGATTTACCGATGAAATTCAGCTTCAGTGGATTTGCTAATCTTGCTATTCCTTGAAGAACAACAACAAATTGAAGATTTTATTTACAACCGCAGTCGTGTGCTATACTTATTAAGAAAGTGAGAAAATAGCCTTTCTTCTGTTAGTCCAGGTTATTTTAGAACAGGAGAAATGGACCTCTCTCGGGTGGTTCAACGGCTTTATTTAGAAAGGCACCTGTCTCGCATGGTTCCATGGCTAATCTGAAAATGGGAGAAAATCACCCCTTCCAGCGATTGAATCATAAAGGGAGAGAAGTCTCTCTCTCTCTCGGGTGGTTGCAGGGCTTGAATAAGACAGGAAGATAAAAGCCTCTCTCGGGTGGTTGCACATCTTCTCGAGATAAGGCTAGACCCAACGTAAAACTATATTCCTCCCCTTGTCATGTTAACTTATTATTTCTTGTCAAGCCAGGAGGAGTTATATCTCCTAGCGCCAATCCCGAAGTCATTGAACAGCCAATGACATGATTGATAACAAAAGGGTATTTATACAAAAATGACGGCCAACACTGAGGGAGACGAGTTGAGAGATACGATAAACAAATTTAAGAAGTTTGGCATCACAGCTCTAACCGACAATCAAAATTAAGCATTGACATCGTTGCTAGAGAAGAAGGATGTATTTGTATGCACCAAAACGGGACATATACAAATGTGTAAAGGCGTATTTGAAAGGACTATGCGTTTTAGCGATTTTATTTTAAAGTTTGTCTGACAGTGAAAGCTGGGTATCCGTGGCAAGGCTTATTTCAGAACTTGTTGGCGACATAAGACTTGCCTAGGGAAGTTGGAAGTATGCTGGTAAAAAAATTCTGCTTCACCTTACTTTATGTATAAATGCTATTTTGTCACATGGTTATGTGCCAGCAGCAGATAGGTAACTCTATGGTATCTCCACCATTATATCTCAACTATTTGAGTCAGTTCTACTGCGTCGCTGTGAAAGTCAAATAGAGACTAATGATTTTCAATTTGGTTTTAAAAGGGAAAGATCTACTGATCAGAGTATTTATGTACTGAAAGAAAGCATCAACTTTTACATAAATAATGGTAGTCCGGTTTATGTATGTTTTTTAGATGCCAGTTAGGCCTTTGATCGTGTTAATCACTGTGTTCTCTTTAAGGCGCTTATAGATCCGGGTGTCCCATACTATGTTAATAAGATAATGTATAAATGGGCTTCTGTTCAGCCATTTACTGTAAAATGGGTTTCCACGAATTCTTCTATTTTTCGTTGCTGTTACAAATGGTGTCAAACAAGGTGGCTTGCTGTCTCCTGTGGGGCAGATTAAGCACAAATCATCGGCTTACAGAAGGAGATTTATAAACGTTCCGGTTAAATTACACCCTACTTTGCTTCGCACGGTGATTCATTGAGATCATCTAAATACACAGAAGTAAGGGTAGGGTGTAATTTAACTGGGGCGTTTATTTATCACCTTCTTCTATAAGTTAATGATTTGTGCTTAATCTGCCTCAATTAAATCACTTCAAACTTTGCTGGGCATTTGTAATAGCTTGACATCATATATAATGTTACCAAAACTGTTTGTATGTATCTTAAGCCTAAAGGCTGTCATGTTAACCATCCTTATAATGTAAATATGTGGAACACAAGGTTAGATTACCAAGTACACTAATCTGGATCACAATATTAACTGTCAACTTAGTGATAATGATGATTTTTTAAGCCAACGAAGAAAAAATATATCAGAGCAAATGTTCTTTTAAGGAAATTCAGAAATTGTTTAAGCGGTGTTAAGAAATTATTATTCAAATCTTATCTTTGTAATATTCATTGTTCACCTAAGGGTGTCGTATACAAATAAAACTATGAGTTACACGAGTCATGTACAACAAAACTTTAAAACGGCTATTGCATTATCATTATGATTGTAGTGCTAGTTGAATGTTTGTGGTAAATACTGTGCCATCATTCGGAGAATTGCTTCGACATTCTGCGTATTCTTTCAGATGTTGATTAGACTCATGTGATTCTTACCCTGTAGAAACTATTATTAATAGTGACACTGTCTTCTACAATCCGGATTTATTGGCAAATTATTATTTTGTTGTCTTGAATGATGTGGTATGTTTGTCTTTTTTTGTGTTGTTTTTCCATTGTAATTAATCTATGGTCAGTAAATAATATATAAACTATATTATTATTATTATTATTATAAAATGCTGTACACGAGATACTCCCAGTAGGACTTAAGCCTACTTTAGGTTTTGCTGGACCCTTTGACTTAAAAATGAGAATTTGTTTTATCACTTACATTAAAAGATGAGTAATGTCAAATTCCTATTTCAATTAATTATTAATTAAGTTTTTCATGTGCTTATTCAAGTCGTTCATAGCAAACTGTTAACAATGTGTTAGGTGATAAATTAAGATATTCGTGATAGTAAAAGCCCCGCTCTGATCATTTAGATTACACCGCAAGTAGTCAGTCGTGTCATAGTTTATTCTACATTATATCCAGTTATCATAAACACAATCTCTAAAGTAATATAGAGCTGAAACACCTAACAGCTTGCAGTTTAAGAGAAAACACATTATCAGGCCACGCGAGACCCATGCACTGACAAAACAAGATCGAAAGCCGCTATGCTTTCGTTTTCCGAAGTTAAGATATTACACAACGGTGGCGTAATATCATCAAAGCTGAACCTCTTAAAATCATTGTCATTAAATCATTAATCTCATAGACAATACGTGCGTTTGCGACAGTTTAGAGAATTTTATGTTCAGTAAAACGGCTTCCTTTGCGAGTAGTAAAATAATTTTGTTTATTGAGCCATGCTGCTATAAATTTGGTAATTTTTTTAAAACAAGGCTCCGTGATGGCTGAATAGCGATAACACCAACGTTGCCCACGCTTCATCTATGTTTCGAACCATTAATTGCAAAGATCTGTGACCGAACCTTTGAACACGAGTTAAATAAAACTAGACATTACTTTAATCACAAATGACACTCCGTTTCAAACCACGCACAACACATGTAGATGTACACCAAAAACAAAAACATTTTAACCGGTTACACACTTGTTAAAGCAATAATCAACTTACAGCATCTTTGTTGAAGTTCAAGCCGCACTGGCGTCCAAACATGTGTTCTGCCATTTGCCAATTACTCTACAAGTCAAGCCTTGTAACATAACCATGCAATACAAAAGTAAAAATTTTCTTCTCATACTAAAATATCACCTCAAATCGAAGGGTGGTCTATTTTATAACCTACATTTCAAAGTGGTTTTAATCGTGCATGTAATTTTCGTAAAGAAAATTCTCCTTCTTGTTTGATCTTCAATTACACAGAATTGAGCCAATTTTGTTCGGTATAAGCGGTCAAACATGTGTAGACAAAGAAACACAGTCTGTTCAGAATTAATGACAAACTACATTCAGCAAATCTCCTAAAAAATTTAGATATATTTCTGAACACTATCAGTATTTTGGTGCTTATACTAAGGTAAGACTACCAATGGATTCCAAGGCCCATTCACGTTTAACGGTTAGAACCCATTTCAAGTCACCTTACTATTTAAATAAAGTTTTGCATTAGTTTAGGTTTCCAAACTGTTATTCGCCAAATATCTTAAATTCGTTGTCCGAAGTTTAAATATTAAAATCGATTATGTATTTTTATGTTTGAATTAAATGTAGACCCAGTTCTTTCATTTAAAAATCTCTTCTTTATGCTTTCCTCTGTTCAGTGAACAATAATTCTGCCCCATGAATCACTGCGTGTGATGTAGATGTTTCGTTCGCCTTATAATGCAGCAACAATTTGTCGCTGTGATTTGCTCTTGACCATATAAAGTACGCCAAACTTTGGTTTACCAGATGGTGAGATGGTTTGATATAGTTCACAATGTTGGTGTAAATAAAACGCCATAGAGTACAGTCTGAAATGAAACACAGGTAAATTCATTATTAGATATCATCCACAATCGATAGCGACTGGCAAAATACAGGGCTTAGAAGTTTAGGTTATTACTAATTAAGTGTGCTGTAATTGATGGCACGTATATGTCTAGACAGAGTATATGTTTAAGTAGCACATTTATCAAACACCATGCCAATATGGAATAGGTATAACCGACAATTAGAGACAGAGCACACCAGCTGAGTTTCTCTTTGGGATCTCAAAGCGATCCTGATCGAATGCAGCTTGTATGATGTCATGTAAGAAAGTTACGCGGCGATGTCAATGCAATGACCCATGGCAGCATGTTGGCAGTTATCATCCGCTCCATATATATTTGTCAAGAGTAGTCACACTGGCACAGGGATATCGACTAATTAAAGTCGATAAATTATCTCATGTTCTAGATCAATTCTCAGAGACAAGTTTCTAGATAGATCTGAATATCGAGTTGTTCTGGATAACCTTAAAGCCCATCTCGAGAAAAGGCGATAAATGTAGCACGTAAATTGTGAAGATAAATATTTATATTTATATTTAGGTGTGGGTGAAAATAAACACGACCTGAAAAATGTATTGTTTAGAGTTAGTAATAAACCCATTTTTTACCAAATGAAGATAAGGGCAGATATGAGTTATCTGATACAGAAGGGAGTTGCGTCTTAACCAAGAGGTCCTTGAGAGTTTTCTTCTTCTTGTACGCCATGATAGGTCTCTGTGAGAGAGGCTTAATTATTGTGAGTATACGGTCTTGACATTCCTGTATAAGCAGGCTTGCAAACCTGCTGCTCACATGGCGTTTTATTTTTTTCTCGTTATTTCAACAAGCACCGACGACTCAAATTCGTTTTGTATGTGTAGTACCCAAGAGTAAAATCTTTTAAAACACACAGATGGAAGGAAATCTACAGAGACTCAAGGAAAAGGATCAATAAATAACAGAATAGGACAGTCAAGTCTTACTAAATACTAGCCTTTGATCTATCACAGTTTCGGATAAAATGATGTGTCAACATTGGTTGTCTAGACAACGGTTTACAGATCAGTACACTAATTTAAGGTATCAGGTGTTGCCGATATTATTTGTTGAATTAGGTTAGTATTTTATTAAATTCCATGTATGTGAATGTTTATCGTCGACACAGCCATTTTCCATCACATTGACCTCATTATTCTTTTTTCGTTGCGAGATTAAACATGGTTATTTAACATACAATTCGGACACATATACCGCAGTCATAAGAAAATACAAGCCTTTTTGCATGAAATTGAAATAACTTATGCGGCGCAGTAGACATAGTTTCAGACTGTTAATAATGAATTTGTCACTGATATTAGGCTACCGCTGTTACCGTTTAAGCAAATGTGTTGCTTGTTTATTTGAATGGTGTTTAACGTCGTACACAATACTATTTCACCTATATGACGACTAATTTTTAATTTGCGTTGCCGGTGTATGGTGAAAAAGCTGAAAGAAACCTCGTAAAACCCACCCCGCGAACTCCGCAGCCATCGGAAAACTTATTCAAAGCAGATGTGCTGCAAATAAGGCCTTTCCGGTCTTTGAACAAAATTGCTAAAGTAGAGTTCATATATCAGAGGTGTCTCAATTACCAATGATTTGTATCATAGCGTGTCGTTAATGTTAAAATATTTTAGACGAAACATTAGTGTAACATAACTGCTAATCCGATTTACCGTCAATTTGTCTAACCTGTCAAAGCATTCAATAAACCAGGAGTAACAACTCAGCAATGGAGCCTCCCCGCAGACCTGTTTGTTAGCTGTAGTTTCCAATTTCTCTTTAATATTTGATGGGTCGTCAGGTTTGTTCGTTTGCTGTTGTGTCGACATTCAAGATAATTGAATGTATATTGAATGTATCTATTGCCCTAGATGTACAGCTGAAAGAAGATGTAGATACGAAATTAACTCTATTGGTATAGTTTAAAGGCACAATGTTGTACTTGTAGCTATAAGTTTGTAGAAAGTATCCGAGCCTGTATTAGATATATAAGAGCTTGTAATACGATAATTACAACTGTCTCTCGGTGTTGGCAATGCAACTACCCATTTAACATAAAAATGAAATCGTCTCAGATTTATGTAAGTGTACCTATGCAGAGTGATTAGCCGACTTTCAAAAGTGTAATCAAAAGGTATCAGTAATGTCGAAGCGTGAAGCAAAACAACGATCACCAGTCAGGAGAGGTTTATGTCCAATTAAATGTGAAGGCAGAGTAATCCATGTGGTGTTCAACGTGTATCAGAAATTAAATATCGGCACGCAAATCCAACGACATTTAGTGCAGGGATTAATCAAAATATACATATGGTCAGACATTTATGTTCGCCGAACGGTTGGAGTCCCATCTGGTGCGTTGGACCTACTCAATTAACTGAATACTACTGATTAAGAAGAGGGTGAAGACGAATATGCTATATTTTCCAATCGAACGTTCTTTTTACTAAATTGCATGTTGGCAAACAGGTCATTCTATAAATAAACAAACAGTTTTTTGAATGACCAAATACGAACGGAATATATTTTCATCATTAATCTGCCACAACGCCATTTTAGTTTAATATTTGCATATTTTATGTGGCAGAAGTTAAATACCATACCCAATTAACTTTGGTAATTCTCTTATATGATGGCTTTAAATTACATTGCTGATGTTTGTGAGACGAAACCTCGTTAAAGTCACCCGATATCCCACCTCCCCTCCCCTGGGCCATGTTTTACCATGTCAACAATTTGACAGGAACCTCATAGAGCGTGATGCAGCAGCTAGGACATGGAACTCGATGCGGTCGTTAAATGTTGAATATACGACAGTCATAAGTCCAGTACCCTTTAGCACGGCGTTAAACAGCAATGGGTAAGTCTCCCTGTTGAAAGAGTGTATTTTATCAAAGGGAACATCACTAATGGTTGGGGTTTATGTCGTTAACTACCGCACCGGGATTATGGGCTTTCTCTTGTCTATAATCCAGATCTTTGGCCAAATGGCTTCTATAGGCATGGTGTTTACTTATTTACAGGTTACTGACAACTAAATTATTAGTGCAATCGGAAGAACGAAAGCCCAAGGGATGAATACATTCAATCATCAAATCTTTAGTGTATCTTTAATGCGCATATGATGCTCATCCGGATGAAATTACCTGCCACATAAACTACATACGCGACAGCGCAATAGTGGATTTAAATTAGATTATGAAGCGTAGGTTTGCCGGCATCCTGTGGCATTTTGGTGACTATAACATTGTCGCATGGAAGTACGTGAAATAAATTAGTATGTAAAGTCCTCTCTATAAGGCACATTATTATCCGTCAACCAAATCCGGGATGGTTTGATTGTTCAATTTGCAGGAGTGTAAAACCCGTACACTCCGTGAGATATTTCGACTTACGGGTAGTAAAAACATGGCCGCCTTCGCTTCAAATATATTATACTGAATTTAATCAAATTAGCTTTAACATCCTACTATTAGTTGGCACGGACAAAGTTTAAAACAAAACTTCTTCACAATCGCCACATTTAAATGACGGTAAAATATCACAACCATCAGTATTTAAAGACTTTTTTTTGTGCAACATCACTGATTTCTTCCAATGTCCCTGGAATCGGACAGCGTTGTCATGGTAGCGCCAGAGGTCAGGGGAGGTAACTCTGATCGAAACGAAACATTGGCTACATTTGTTATGAATTTTAAATTAAAATAGGTCTGACAGGGAGGCTTGATTAATACATTCGTTACAAATTACGATAACACATTACGGATTTTTATTACCGGTACGAGCTTCAGGGTGGTCATACAAATCCGTGCATCCTTTTCCAAATATCAACTAATAATATTTGCATCAGAGCACTGGCATGCAAACATATGACCCTAAATATGATTTCCCACTGCTCTATTCGGTTATGACCGGTTTTCTACATTTGCTGGTATTTTGTTTTGTTAATTGCCGTTTTGTCCCTTTGGCATTGTTCGTTACCACGTATGTGGCGAGACCTTCGTTTCACCCTTTTAGTTGATAAGTAATCATAAGATTAAAGTAGAGTTAGCAAGATGTTAAACTCTAGTGGTACTAACAATTCCACTCTAACAAATCGTTGTAATATCGGTGTATATGCTCAATATTATCGTGTATATGTTATATAGTTGTTCGTAGTCTAATTTCAGCACTTTTAAATCAGTATGTTGAAATTAATGCTGTATGATTAGGTTTGACACCTAACCCACACCGATTCAAATGCATGTTGACTGTTGTGACATGTATAGAGTACACGCGAGAGATGAAACCCCGGTAGTTTAATATACAAACTGGTGGGCTTACACAACTGGCACATTAACGTAAAGACAAATTAAGAATCAAATAATACAAAAGACAAATTTATTACACCATGTATATTTACCGAAAAAAAAGATGCAAAGAATTATGTGGGGTGAACGTGGAACCGAACAGACGTCTAACGGAGAGAGAAACAAAGTAATACTCAAATTATAAACCAATAACAAGGTGTTAATAAAATTGCAGTTACAAGTTGTGTGGAATTCGTCGTTTTCCACTGAAATACACTTGAATTGAAATAGATAAAAGATAAAATGTATGGTGGACTGTTAACGCTACGTTTCCTGTAGTGTTCATATCACCAAAGTAACTGTATATCATGGTGTTGTGCATTGTATTTAGCTTTATTCTGTACATTTGTACGGGTTTTCTTTCGCAAGGGTCAAATTTTGATTCATTTTTGGTTTTTATTATCTACAAAAAATAAATAAATAAAACAAGGCATAGAAAGTCCACCATACATTTTACCTTGGTATTTCAATTCAAGTGTCGAGTGGAATTCTACAAAAAATGTAATGGCAGTTTTATTAACACCTTGGTATGGTTTATAATTTAGATATGAATTATTTTCCTTCCCCTTTAAGCATATTAAATGTCACTTTCAACTAGTCGGGGTCAAGCTGCCGTTAAGAAGATCGTCGGCGCCGAGCTGCCCTAGATGCAGAGTTTTGTTATGAAATTAGTCTACTACTTAATCAATATAATTTTACGTTTTTGCACTTACCTATTTTAAATTGTCAAGTTAAGTGATTTACAATTCTGTTTGGATAATTGAACTCTCTTGGGTATTTTAAGTATTTAGAATGCCCCCTCCCGCATTGGTAACATTTTAAAAGTAGTTTTATTTGTCAACAAGAGTGTCAAGATGGCCGCTAAACTCGAAAACCTCTATAACTCGAATTTTGTTTTAAATTATTGATTCGGAGCAAGTTTTGACACTCGGGATTGCTTCAATTTAATATGTTTATAAAAACTACACAGAAAATTAAAGAATATGAAAAATAAGCATCGAAAAAAGTTATGTGTCCGCGGCCCACTGTAAGATGCGGAGATTACAATGATTTCACGTTGAACAGCTCTGTAGCTAAAGCTGCCGCTGAGAAGATCGTCGGGACCGAGCTGCCGCAGAGAAGATCGTCGGGGCCGAGCTGCCGCTGAGAAGATCATCGGGACCAAGCTGCCGCTAGATAGATCGTCGGGACCGAGCTGCCGCTGGGAAGATCGTTCGGGCCGAGCTGACGTTGCGAAAATCATCGGGGCCAAGCTGCCGCTAAATAGATCGTCGGGACTGAGCTGCCTCTGGGAAGATCACCAAGGCCGAGCTGACGTTGAGAAGATCGTCAGGACCGAGCTGCTGCCTAGACGATCGTCGTGATCGAGCTACCACTGAGAAGATCGTCGGGTTTACTATTGAGTTAAGTTCAGCAATCGCTTGTACCCGAAGTAAATAACACAATAGTTTTGCCATGGCGTCACGTCGTTTAATCCATCTTTCGCCAAACAGGAGCTTTTTCCAACTATTTATCTGTTTTAAAAAGTCGGCATTGCGTTTAGTTAGTTGCACAGATTTGTTACACACCGAACGTTAACAATATTAAGACCTTGTTTGAGTGACATTTAGAAGCTGGGTAAATTACAAAAACATGACGACTGAGATGGATTTTCAACTTCTGGATATATTGGTAATCGACGTTTGCTTGAAAACGATCTTAGTATCTAGATCGAAACGTCGCTTACCAATATATCCAGAAGTTGAAAATCCATCTCAGTCGACATGTTTTTGTAATATTAAGACCATTTTTAAGAGGGAAAAGGTGTACAAACCCTAATGTTAATATGTAGTTCAACCTATTGGCAAACAGATCGCTCACAGGTTTACCAAAACAGAATGAAAATTCGGTGGATTTAAAAGACAAGTCCAGCAAATTTCGATAAACACATATTATTTTCTAAATGTATTTGGAATGACAACTGACCGTGTCACATTTGCTACCGTGAGCATAGCCGTAAAAAAAACTTAATTTAAAACCCGGAAGTTAGACGTCATCGTTCGCAGCTAGGATAGTCCCGTCTCGCCGTGACTGCATGTCCCCTCGTGAATGTGCTGGTTGATAATGTTACGTAAAATCAAACGCGATCTACCATTTCTAGAGACTACAGCAAAACAACAACAAAGGACATAGTGTTTTCATACCGCTATAGGCGTTTATATAACCAACTGCCAACGTGCCTACACATTTGTCGAGCTTCTTTCTGCAAGCTGTAAAAGTCTTAAAAATATAGTAAGCGGCTGAATGGCATTCCCTTGCCAACCAGGCCTTACCTCTATAAACATCCAGACCTATATACATGATAGAGCTCCGCTTTAAAAACAACGCTTCTTTTTGTAAAGTAAATGCGCTGTACACATCAATTCAATAATGCGATTGGATACTTTTTTCTCACATACCTATATAATGCTCAACCTTTTACAGGACAAGACAAGATAATTTCGAATAGAATTCATTATTTTCCATCCGTAATTTTCAATAAACAAAACGACTTTTACAATATTGTTAATGAGATATTACGCTAACAGCTTCGTTTGAAGTTGATATTTATTTGTTGTTATGCCTTTATCTCTCAAAATAATATCTCCATATACATAGTGGCGTATTTCAGTGAATTTGTTTCTCTTATATTGTTATAAAGAGTAATCACACTGGCACAGGGATATCGACTAATTAAAGCCGATAAATAATCTCATGTTCTAG
>JAVFBZ010153351.1:0-18884 GCA_032466195.1 Katharina tunicata
ATATCCGCATGAGTATGAGAAAACCAAATCAATGTATATCCGCATGAGTATGAGGAAACCAAATCAATGTATATCCGCATGAGTATGAGAAAACCAAATCAAGGTATATCCCCTTGAGTATGAGGGAATCAAATCAGTGTATATCCTCTTGAGTATGAGGGAATCAAATCAATGTATATCCTCTTGAGTATGAGAAAACCAAATCAAGGTATATTACCTTGAGTATGAGGGAACCAAATCAGTGTATGTCCTCTTGAGTATGAGGGAATCAAATCAATGTATATCCTCTTGAGTATGAGAAAACCAAATCTGTGTATATCCTCTTGAGTATGAGGGAATCAAATCAGTGTATATCCCCATGAGAATGAGAAAACCAAATCAATGTATATCCTCTTGAGAATGAGGAAACCAAATCAATATATATCCTCTTGAGTATGAGCAAACAAATCAATGTATATCCTCTTGAGTGTGAGGAAACCAAATCAATGTATATCCTCTTGAGAATGATGTGATATCCATCCGGTGCCTCTTGACTGCGATATGTACAGGCTTTCCATCGACCACCAAGACAGCACCGTACTCTTCACAGTTGTCTAACATCGTGTAACAACACAAATTCTTTAAACTAGTGATGCGTTAGGTGCTCTCTGATCTAAGGGGCCAAATGCAGCCAATTTGTTGTGGCCTCCTGTTTTCTGCCCTGTAGATGTTTTTGGCGTCTTCTGTTTTCACATCGTCGTTTAGGGTGGTTTCCTTGACCGATTGGGCTGGCAAGCCATCATAGGAGGGAGATAACCTAATGTACGTCCAAAAATCCTAACCCAAACAAATCAAATCAGTGACAGCAGGTGGTTAGATTGGAACTTTCTTTGCCCCAGTGCTTTCTCAACTAAGGGCATCAGAAAACCCAATTGTTATAGTGTCCTGTTGTTCATCCTGTAAATTTGTGTTGCCAGTTTCATTCAAGGAGTCTCCCAATTTGATTTTCACGCCCCACGTGAGTCAAATAACATTAAGTGTGGTGTAAAACCCCAATCAAACTAACAATTAACTAAGGCCGGTTGCTCAAAGCGGTATTATATTTAATCCTAGATTAGATGACCTCACGCCATATTGACGGTCCACCTCTAATACCGCTACTCAAAGTGCTCAACAAATTCGACCTCAATTGACACATGTTTCAAGTCATTTATTGAGGGTATTAATGTGAGATTGGAACTAGAACATATATTTTCTTGTATCTTAAAGTATGAACTTCTTTCAACCGTGTGTTTCTCCACTTCTGAACGACAGCAATAAAGCATAGTTTTATATTAAAGTGGTAAATGGGGTCGAATTTGTTGAGCATTTAAGGAATTAGTGATTTAATCTTGTATTAGTGGCTAACACTGCTTTGAGCAACTGGCCCCTGGAGTACAATGTTTAACACTGTTCTTCTTCTCGGTTTCTACCTTATTCGACAATGTGAAGTGGCCATAGAAGTGAATACTACATTAAACACCAATCAAACAAATAAATAAATTCAACATTGATCTATCCAGCTTCTTATGAGTGTATTTTCTAAATAACTAAAATCTTATAGCAATATATAGAATTCATTAGAGAGAAATAACCGTGTGTTCTTGGTGTAGAACGAAAAGCAAATCAATGGGTTATTTATTAGACCTACCTTCAGCTTTTGTAAGTATGAAATTTTATTCCTTTAAATTTTCCACAATTTTTTAGTTAATTTTGCCCCGGATAGCAATGTTTCTTTCATGTCACTTTTCCTCTCAAGTAACAAAATAGTGATTGATACATAAGTGTTGTGCTAAGAAAAAAAAGACCATTAAAATGTATTGTGTGTTGTCTATCTCTTTCTCTACCAGCCAAAACAACACTTATAATAGTTTGTCATTCATCACTTTTTTACTGTGATTTGCTATTCCAACTTAATCATTACATTAGTGGCTTTAGTTTGCTATCTCAAAATTTTCATCACAGTTGTGACTTTGGTTTACCATTCCGAAATATTCTTTGAGTTGTGACTGAGGTTTCTCTTGCAAAATACTCATTACAGTTGTGACTTAGGCCTTTAACTCTGCTACACTCTGTAGCTTTAAGACTAAGCACGCATGAAATATAACACAGGAACAGAACTCGGAGACAGTATCTTGACTTCGGATTTTCGGAACTGACTTTAAGAAATAGAGGCCTATTTATAGTATTCATTGGGAGGGGGGTAGGTATAAAAATGGGATCGTGAGAGTGTTTGGAATTTGGCAAAATATTTAGTCATGTAAGTAGTCCTGGTGATTAAAAGGCTGTTTCAGCTGACCATAGCAGATATAGAGTCCCACAACAGTCTTTGATTTGTCAGTTGGACAGTAAACACGGATATAAGGTCACTTGGGTTTGCTATTCCAAAATATTCATTACAGCTGTGATATGGGTTTGCTATTCTGAAATATTCACTAAAATTGTGACTTGGGTTTGCTATTCTGTTTAACAAAAAGACAGTTTAAGTACTAAACGTTGTTTGCAGATTACCAGGAGCCTGAACGTGTTATAGAGACCAGACCTCCCCCTCCCCCGGTCATCAATGTTCCAGCAGCCCCACCCCCTCCTATCATGAAGAACCCACTTTATAATGCCCCTGCTCCCTCACCAAAACCTGCCAGACGTAAAAACTCACCAAGTAAGTACTTTTTCTTACTACAATGTTACTGTTTTATTAATATTCTATATTAAACTTGAAGAGCCTTTGGCAATCAGCTACAGCATACTAAGACACTTGTTACTAATCAATACACTGCATTGGAATGAAATGAAGCTTAAATTTCAATTGTCTATAATGGTTCAACACTTTCAGGACATAACAACCTTTTAGAATGTCTGTTTTGGTTGGTGTAGTAGTTGGTTGGTGTAGCTTCCTGTGTCTTGGTGATTTCTGTGCAAAGCAGCAACAAATAACTGTGATGGTGTCCTGTTTTTTTGTGATATCTTTCTCGTGTGGCATCCGTGTTTGTTGCTAGTGACATTATGGGTTGTTTCCATTACTAGTTTAACTGGTTTGCATTCGCTTGAGTGAAAAAACCCTGAGTACCGTACATTAGAAAACTCAAACAAACAAACCATAGTACCTTGTTTCCCCTATAAGTTAGTACTTGGCATTAAAGGCCTATAGAGACCCATGACTACATGTGTGTCAGTATAATAGGGCTTTGTCTCATCCAGCTTTTGATTCACCTTGACCTTTGACATGGACCTTTAACAAGCAGATATTAAAAGATGTAATAAAAGTGAAATAACCTTTAATTTATTCCTTATGACCAAGTAGACGAATCACCCTGTCGACCTAAGGTACATGTATGAACCGTAAGTGAAGTTTTCTGGAGATCGCCAGGTAGTCTTTATAAGGTTTCATCCAGTTTTTCCACCATACACCGGCAATGCAAAGTCATCATATAAGTGAAATACCCTTGAGCACGACTTTAAACACCAAATTAATAAATAAATAAATCAAAGCAAGTGGAAATTAAGATTAAGTGCTTTATGAATCATACACTGGCTCTGCTGCTCGGCATTTTATAGAGTAAATCAAGTACTCATAAGTAAAACACCTACTGTAGCATATACAGAAATAAGCACTTAAAAACGCAATAATTTAAATTTCACATCAATTAAAATTACTGTTTTTTCTCTGCAGGAACAGAGGGTAAAGATGACCTCCATAATGAACTACAGGCCAAAATGCAAAACCTCCAGCTTCAGAATAAATCACGACATCATAACCGAGATGTTCGAATTACCCAGCATTCCTCACCAGAGGAAGTAGGAGAATGGCTAATGGGAAAGCAATTCAGTCAAGAGTAAGTTTGACATAGAAAATCTGAGAACAATTCTCTGTTGTTCATAGCCTACTTTGTGACAGTGAGTGTTTAGCATTCTTTTTAGGTAGATGTCAGTGTCTATACTGAGATTGCATTGTTGTGTTTACAATGTGTCTTTCAATTTCAATTTTTTCCGCCAAATACCAGCTACACATCTTTGTCGGTTAAGTAAATTTCCTGTTAGAAGAAGTCGACCGTAAGGGCATAAGTTTTAAGTAATTTTTTGAATCTATCAATGAGAATTTGTAACTAAAAAAATTTCAAGATTGTTTTTTCTTCACTTTTAAGTCCTTGCATAACATGTAGTTTAAGTGATAAAGGGGTCGCACTTGTTGAGCATTTAGCGTATATATCTTTTAATCAAATTGAAGTCAAGAGAGTTGAAGAAGAGAAAAAGATCCTTCCTTGATTTGACTTCAGCTTCAGTCTTTTATATGCATATTCGACTGAAACCATTCTGTGGGTGACTTTGGAAGTTTGCCGTTTGGAAGCTGACTAGTTAGGTCCTATTTTGCATTATGTACTATGGTGTCCTATGTTATACTTGATTGTTGCCAGTGGCTTCCTTTATTCCTTACGTGGCTCAGTGGTTAGCGCGTCTAACTGCAGATCCTCCTTCGATGTACCGCACAGGTTCAAGTCTCGCAGTGGACCTGAGTTATATGAGGGAGTCACACGAGGTGACTTCGGCAATCGCGGGGGCGTTTTCCTCCCCGTTTTCCGCTGTAAGGAGTAGAGTAGATTAAGAAGTGGAGAATCCGTCGTCATATAAATGAAATACCTTTAAGTACGACGTTAAACACCAATCAAACAAACAAAACAAACTTTATTCCTTACATTGCCAACTATATCATGTGAGTGAAATAACCTTAAGTACGTGTACAACCAGTGACATGTAAAAGCCCAATATAACAAACAAGCAATCCATTATTATTCTTAAAGACAGGACATTATTCTTTAAGTCATAACTTAAATTGTCTATGTTTGTTTGTTTTTTATTACGGTCATTTTTTGGGGTTATTGTTGTTAATCTGAAGAAAAAATAGCTTTTACATTATTACAACAAATTACAGCCTGAATGTATCTATTACTCCACAGAGCTGTGGTGTTATACAGAGACTACGCAGGGGCTGACATCTTCAAACTGAAGAGAAACGAGGTAGAGCGCCACCTGGGGAGAGAAGAAGGGGCACGACTAGAGAGTCAACTCACCGTCCAGAAAAATATATCAGGAGTAAGAAATGCTAAATTTCTGCTGGGGAGCATGTTCTAGACTTCAGGGGGCTATGTTAAGAAGGGAACGTAGATGGCGTTAGATTAAATTGTCAAGACGACACAATACCTTCACTGCTGGAGGTCATGGTAACTACGTTGGACATAAGTTACGCACACTTCGTAAGACAGGCCCCTGGAGAATATTACGTACTCCTTAATGCAAGTTTACAGTGCAATTGTCTAAGGGGTTGCAGTTTTCTGATGAGTTAGTAGGGTGGAAGTACTCATATTTAGAACGGCAGCAACAAGTTAGAGTTAATCTTGTCTTATCTTTATCATTATAACAAACCAAAGTTAGTCATGTCTTCATCATCAACAAAATTAATTAATGTAGTTGTTAATGATAAAATGATTAAGTTTGATTGTTGATGATTGAGATAAGACATGATTAAATAAGTTTGTTAAATGATAAGGAAATGAAGTAATGAAGATAAATATCATTCAATTTAGTCTTGTTAATGATGAAGACATGACTTTTGGTTGTAAGTGATAAAGATAACAGGATTAAATTTAGATTGGTTTAATAATGGAGACATGACTAACTTTGGTTTGTAAATGATAAAGATAACATGATTAAATTTAGTTTTGTTAAAGGTGAACGATGGAGTACAACATATCATGTCTTGTCTTTATCACAAACAAACTTGTTAGCGAGTTAAAGTTAATCAAATGTTCTGTTTATCTACAAACATATCTGAGTTGCTGATTTGTAGAAAGGATAAATGTGATTACACATTTGGCATTGTGGTAGGCTTGATCGAGTGCCGATCATAATTGTCAATTAAAAAAATCATTTCTGGATCCAGTTTTTAACACAAATACATTATGTTATGCTTGTGCTTGTCCAGTATGGTACCAAGAGTGCATCAGAGTTGAAGGCTATTTTAATGCGCCGAAAAGAGCGCTCGGACACTGGTAACGGTGAGGTGGACACAGTTGACCGTCTAGGCAGACCACCGTCATTCATTCCTGGTCCACCACCTGATATCTCCACCAGTAACTCTGAAGGTGAGCACTGGAAAAGCTCCATTGTCCAAGCTTTGAAGTTTGAGTCAAATTTAAACTGGGCTTGTAGGGAATAAATAAAGCTATATTCTTAAAGTTTAGAAAAGCTTAGCCAAATTTCAAACCTCATTTTAAATACAATGATGCTACAATATACAATAATGCAAGATTATAGGTGAAAATTGCAAAATAGAAACTAGTTTTAAATTTTATCTTTATACTTTTTCATTACAAAATAGAGTGTTGTTCATAGTGTACGTCATAAAACCCAATCATCAAACAAACCTCAAAACTACTCAATTTACTGTCAATCACATGATGTTATATTCAGATAGTTGTTAGAACTTAGAAAGTGGCATTTGAGTATATTTCATTGATGAATTACAGTCAGTTGTCAAAATAGACAAATTAAGTACCTTAAATCAAGTACAAGGTAAGATGTATTTTAAAACAGTTAAAGAAAATAAATTGGATGACGCGATTACTAATAGCATGTATGTTGTAAAAAGCCAACTATGTTCTAAATGAAACACATACCAGATGAATATCATAAAAACTGAATGAAATACTATCAAGTTTATATGTTTGTTTCAGCTGATTCTGAAGAGCTGATGGGTTCTATGCCAGCCAATACACTAAGAGACATGCTGATACGACAACGTCACAAAATATTTGTGGACCAATTCGACAACCCGGCTGGCTAAATAACATGTCTTGGCTTAAAACAGAAAACAAAATTTAGGCCTATCATCTAAAATAAAAAATGTGACATTGCTGTGTTTTGAAGATTTTTATAAAAATATTCACTAATCAGAAATATTCTCCGACCAACTAAATAAAATTCACCAGATTATTGTCTGTATGTTTATAGAACGAAAAA
The DNA here is from genome assembly GCA_032466195.1 of Katharina tunicata. NCBI lineage: Eukaryota > Metazoa > Mollusca > Polyplacophora > Chitonida > Mopaliidae > Katharina > Katharina tunicata. Next base: position 7,033 of record JAVFBZ010153351.1, read on the forward strand.
AAAACTAATCCATAAATTCAAGAATTTCATTATTTATAGATTTTTATTAAAAGAAATGTCTGGATTTGAAGACCAATTGTTGAAGAAACTTATACTATATTGACAGATTTGTATTTTACATACAGTCCATAAAATCAAATATTTCTTGGACACAAATAGGTACAGAATGTCATTTAAATAAGTGTTTTATTTTCTTTAATATTTTGCTGATTTTTGAATTGTTGAATTTTAGTTTTACATCTGAATGCTTTTAGTAGCTCCTATTACACAACATTTATAAATTTCTAATTTCTATCATTGGGAATTTTCTTTTCAATTTTGAAGCCATTATCTTTAAGTAATAACAAATTTGTTATTGTATTTCTTATATTTGTTGATTACACTTTACGCAATTCACTTCTTTATATTTAGGTCAATATTTGTTTATATAACATGACCAGTGGGGTTTTGTTTATTTTATCCCTATCATATTGTACCATTTGGATAGATAATTATGCACATGACGTTACAGGTATTTTGATAATTTACTCACAAATATACAGACATAATTTAGTGAAAAATATAGTCCCGATAATACCCTTCATGCTTAAGTATTTGGATGTATTCAAATGTTTGAGTTTACTTTCCATTGGAAATGAAATAATCATAGTCCGATATTAATATTCTTTGCAATTTTCATATTTAAATCAAATTTATTTAGCAATGTTTTTTACTCTCTGCTGGCAGTTTTATTACTGATTTGTTATCAATAAATGAATGTTTACAAATCTCGGTGAGGTAATGCAAAAACGATTAAGTAAGTAAACATCCAAATCAAAACCTTTATCTGGGTTGTGTTTTGCCCCATAAAGTTTAGTGTTTAGTTCTAGGAAAGGGTTTTTGTATAAAATGTGTAATTTTAGATTATTATCTCCCCTTGTTGAGTTATCTGCTCTTGGGTGAGCCATTTTTTGTGCATAAGGCCTCTTTATTAAAAGAGGTCCTCTAGAGGAGCCATAGTTGAATTAAACCCCAAGATGATATTTTTGTTGTACAACACTCTAGTGGGATAGGAGGGGGATTTTAAAATCCTATCTGTTTGTCCGTCCACCCATCCTTCCATCATCACCATTACGTGTGATAGAGCGGGAGCTTCCAGCGCCCTGGTGTTCTCTGAGCTAAGGGGCATCAGGCGACTGATTTGTTATGTCGTCCTGTCCTTGTCTTGTGGCTTCCTTGTCTGTTTCCGATTGGTTGTCGTCACCCATTGAGCTGGAGTCAACTCAGTAAAATAACCTTAAGTATGACTAAAATCCCTAACAAGTGATTTACTATATACAAATGACCAACACATGGATTTATAAATAACATCTTATTTTTCTAGAATAGAAAGCATCCAATTGTTGCCAAACATACCCAGGAAGCATTCTGCTTTCTTGGACTCAAATCAAGCAAATAATGGTGTGCCCAACATGTTTGATATCTTTCACATGCCCCCTTAGACATAGATAATTTGAACAAATTGGGATTGCGTTGATTTTAACAAGATTTCAAGTTTGTTCATAAATTAAAACAGTTGTGTGGAAATATAAAATATTCTATTGAAACATAAACAAATATTGCATCAGCCTGGAGAAATCCTTATGTTATTTAAATTCACTAGTTTTGATAGTTTCTCACCTGTGTTTGATCTCACCAAGGTGAGAGTCAACATTTTAAATATATCAAATATATCAAATGTGGCTTAGAGTTGACATAAAAATTTACACATCCTCAATTAAAATATCTTCCAGAATATTTAATTTTCATTTATTTTAGTAATTTTTAAACATTCACTTACCATACACATCTGGGGGTGTAATTAACGGAAAGCCTCTAGCTTTCACTTGGGAAAAATACCTGCATGATCCTTAACTCGCATGATTCTGTTATAAAGAAAAACACACCAGTTTGAGGTGTGTATGGGACGTGGGTAAGCATACATTATTTCCTGTCCCTTTTGTATTTTACATGTATGTTACTATGTACAGGAAGAATTTCACCTTGATTTATCTGCATATTTTACTTTGCGGAAAGATGAATTTGCACAATATTTACACAAAATGTAATCAGTACTGGGTTCTAATCAAATGCAATCAATTTGAATTTGAATTTGAAATCAAAAACTGTGTTCTGTTAAAAACAATCTCTTTTCACTTATGTATTGTCTAGGTCAGTTTGGTTAATTTTCTCTTTGTTAATTAAAATTCCTGTGCACTGGTGGTTGAATGTTAGCTTACTGTGCCCTGGAGCTCTCTAGACTAAGGAGGCACATTTGTTGTGCGTACGGTTTTGGGTTCCATGGGTGTCCTGTGTTTTGTTTGTTAGTAGTACTGGTTTGTTGTCAGTGTCGTTTAGGGGCAGTTTCCGTCGCCCATAGGGAGAGCTTGTTGTCACGAGTGAAATAACCTTAATTATAGCGTAAAACCTCAATCAAATGAATCATTCCTATGCAACTAAGAACTTATTTTGAAATACATTTGTTAATTATATTTGCTAATTATATGGCTGTTTATGACCTCGTTACATGTAAATATTTTAAGCTAATTAGTAATACAGACATATATGTAACTTCTAACCGCAACTGTAACAAGGCTTCCGTGAACTTAACTCTCTATAGACTGTGATCAATACAAGACTTTATTTATTATATTACCATTTTATTTTAAGTGAATAATAATCCCATAATACTGAGACAAACTAATTTTGTTTCATTGTACATGTATATTTTATGTTTGTGATAATACGAGCAGATATAAACTGGAGGTATTTTACTTCATCTGATCCAAACACCAGTTGGCTGTCAGAAACTTCTGTCAATCAAAACTCTTAAAAACAACAGAAATTCAGACATCAATTGACTCCGTAAGTTTTTGTTAAATTAGGTCAGCCAACGGAATGAAGTTTAGTGCGCAGCTTTTTGTATTGCAGAGATAAGAAGATATGATTTTATTTTAACTGTCTCTATAGGTAATGTTGAACATGATAATAAAATGTAATAAAATATATATTGTTTTTTATTGTATAAAAAAAATCATTTTTGTTTTCTGGTCCATTGGAAACCCCAAAAAAAGAAACATTGTCATTCGTTGATCTTCTTCGTTTACCAAGTCATGCTGGACCCTTTTTCGTTCAAAATTGAGCAAAATTTGGTTATTGCTCAGACTTTATGCAAGTGAAAAAAATAATTTGAAAAAATAATTTAGTTGTTGACAAGGTGTATATTGATTGAAAAAGGATTATCGCACTAGTAAAGACCTCCCCTTCTAATCATATACATGTAGATTAGACTGAATCCATGAGATCATTGTGTATTCTACCTACCTTAAATGCTCGACAAATTCGACCCCCTTTACACCTTATAAAACTACATTTTGTGCAAAGGGTAAGAAGTGTAGACATGCAATTTTGAAATTTTTATGAAGTTTAGAGTTTAATTTTCTAGAAAATGTAAGTTTTATTTCCAAATTCACACTTTAACATTCAATAAATTACTTAAAGTTTGTGCCCTTAGAGGTCGAGTTTGTTGAGGGTTTAGGGTAATATAATACTCAATAGATATATTGATATCCAATCAACCACCCACTGTGAGCTAACACACTCAGGCACCAGTCAATTCAAAGGAGACAGTTGACAACTTTAATTGTGTTTTTCATTCATTACAGATTTCAAAAATTTATTCCTCAAAAACTGCCGAGAAAACGGTGACACACTTTTCCAAAGTTCATTCTAGATTTTTTTAAAAGTGCTCTGGAATAATTTTTTATTCCTTTTTTTTTTTTTACAATTTCTAAAGATTGCATAGACAAAATCTTCCACTATGCTCAATCTAAGAGAAAAAAATGGTTTAAATGAGGCACCTTTTTCCAGTTCCAGGTCTATTCAATTAAATTATTGCAATTTGAGGAATAACCCTCGAAAAATATACTATACTTTTCTTTGTCTTTCAATCAACCTGTAATAATTTAAGAAATAATAGTTGGATTTTCACTACATTCACATATTTGAAATCTTGTGAATCAAAGGCTTTCAACAAATATTTCCCTCAAATTCAACCAAGGGGTCAAAGAAGACATTAGCTGTTCCCTCCACTTAATATTTCAGTCCTGTGTAGTCTTTTCGGTTTTCAGTCTCACATTGGACTAGTGCCGTTCTTAAGGTGCCCTCCTCAACATCAGACATTAGGTGTACAATGTGGAAAGGGCTAGGGTGCATAATTTTACTTACAAGCTTTAGATTCGGACTCGTCCTCCAGGAATCGTTTCAAAGGTGTAAATTTAACCAAAAACTTGTTTGCGTATACAAAGTTCTGTGTTATATATAAATAGTGCCAAGTAGTGGTCAATTATTTCATTTAACAGTCTAGTATTCCGAGATGAAGGGATCCATTTCATCTGTCACTGTAAATTTTACATCCTGACCTTTCCGCATTGTGCACCAAAGGAATGATGCTGAGGATCCTTCACATTGGGAGGGCGCCTCAAAATGGCTCCAGTCCAGAAAACATTGGCAACACAGATAAATCTGTTTCCTGATGTTCCTCAGCTCCAACAAACAATAAAACCACACCAGAAAGTTTTCAACAAAACTTTATACCTGAAGCCAGATGTTCATATGCCGGCACAGAAAATTGGCCATTCACAAATCGTATTCCTTGAATCTCCAATACAGAGAAAGTCCAGAAATACCTGTTGTGACCTTTTTAACTAAGATGAAGTAATAACTAATCTCTTCTTTTAAAGAAAAACTCAAAACAGAAATATGTAATATCAGTTTTATTCCAAAAATTATTTAACAGCAGAATTGACACTTGCGAAAGGTAATCTTTCTTTCATATTTTTGCTACTTAAAAACCTTGATAGAACTCAATGTACATATACATGTAGCTTTATCTATGTATTACATGTGTGTAAAGACGTCCCTTTAATGGTAGATAGACGACTGCAGATACAGAGATATGTGTATAAAAACATGGAATGCAACAGAAGAAGTATCAAAGCAAAAGCATAAAAAAGTTATTTAACGTCAAAGTTCAGCTTGGAAACCAGAGAAAAAATATATACACTCATTTCAAAAGAGCACATATTTTTTTCTGAATATTTTAACCGGGCACACAGTACTAAACTAAAACTCTTGTCTGAAACTATGCATATTTGCGTAGAAAATCCTTTTATTAATATATCAAATTGTCTGTATCTGGGTATAATATTTTACAGCGAGAAGTGATGAAAACTTTAAGATTACTTAGATCAAATGAAAAGTGATGAAATATTGTTTGTGTTGTTTAGGAAGCGCCCATTAACAGTATATATTTGTTTTGTTTTTACAAAACTTTTAGACTTAGGATTCTAGTTCAGAAATGGAATCCACAACCCTCAGAGAGAGACACCAAATCACCTGCAGCAGATGCCGGCCAGATAGATCACTCAACTATCATTGCTTGAATTGAATAAATGTTTGACACTGGGTGGCCGGTATATACTAATGCCGATTTGGTGCGATTTAACCAAGGTTCTCCATCTGCAAACATTTTCTGAACCGGAATCTGCTCTTTCTAATACACAACGAAAATACTGTCAAATGTATAGTCGTTAAAAGTGTCGTTACAATATGCAAGGCTGCCTAATCAGGGATTTGCTTTTTAGTTTGTGTATATAGAAAATAGTGAGGCGCCCTTAACAGTGTGATAAAGTGCCAAATTGTCAACAAACACAGAAGGAATGTAGAAAAGAGACAAGAAAAAGACACCTGTCTTTATATAACGAAGAACAAAACTACTCTAATCTGACATCAAAATATAAACCAAATATATTTTTTCAATTGGTCAGAGTGCAAAAAGAGTGAGAAAACAAAAACTTTTTACATCTGTGCAAACAGGTTTGGACCCAAGAAATTGTGGACTGTTTAACAAAGAAGTGTTTCTTTGGATTTGGCAATCACTCTTATTGCCTTACATTATTACTCTTTACCTGTAGGCAAATTATCTTTTCTATTAGAAAAATATAAAAGCACCATGTAAATAAAAAGAATGTATACTATCTGCTGGCTCTATTTTGGAGTATAGTTAACTGTTACACACGGGACATCCACAAAGAAAGTGGTTCTCATTATGCGACAACACTGCTGGGTTTTGCAGGTAAAATGTTAGTTACTGCCCTACAATCATGCAAGCCACCAAATGAATTTTGTGGGCTCACTTTTATGTACCATGCATATGGAACGTTCCAGCAACCACTCATAAGTCAAAATTTGTGGAAATGCCATTAATAATGGAATGCATACCAGTACTCTGTACCTCAGGTAGGCGTTTACAGCTCATTTATTTTGGTCTGAAACTGGTCCCAAATTAATTTAAGGCAAAATAGTAAAAGTTGACATATATATACTTTTCTATTCAGTTATAAATAAAAAGATGTTTTCCGTCAGATTACAGTTATAATCACTAATTAGTTTCATAATACAATACTAATCAGTTAATTTACTACCAAACTGAAAACTAAGCAGAAAGAATTGTTAAAAATCCTTTCTATCCTGTATTCTTTACTGTATTATATATGGTACATATCAGATACCCCAAGACCAATATATATCAAGGCCCTTTGGGTTTATTTCTAATACTAAAAATTTAACAAACAAAATACACGGATAAAAATGATAACATCGTATAGACCAATATATTTACATCTAGAAAAACTGAATCTGTTTTTTTTTTTCACACAAAACGATGCACAACTGGTGTTCTAATGAACATTGTTTGAATCATGTTCATTACGCACAAACTAATATAAGTTTATTTGCATACCAACTTGTACTGTCAGTGCATCAAAGGGGAAGATAACTTTATTTTTACATACTTGAAAAAAATGAATTCTTCTTATATGAAGAAGAGATTGGCTCCAAAACAACTGTCCACCAGATTAAATTTTCATTATTGTTTTTAGTTTATTTTTTGTTCTTTATTAATAAAATATACTACAAATTAAAACTTAATGAAAACTGAAGTGCATCGTTTTGATCAAAAACTTATTTAAAAAAAAACAAACAGTTTACAAATGTACTATCTATGTTTGTTCTAGCAGCAATTGTGTTAAAAACTCATAATATACAGGAAAACGTTTGGACTATGCTTGAGAATTGATTTCTTAAATAGAGCATTTTGTTGCCTATCCTATGCAATTTTAGCATAAATCCAAGAGGCAGGTGATGTGTATGTAACACTGATTGGTGTGTCATCTTTAGTTTCACTTTCACTTCTGATGATGAGCAACAACAACAACAAACTGCCACTCTGTATCTACGCTGACAAATCCTTCATCATAAGGCAGGCGAATATTGTCATGATCATTTTGGGTTTCACCTCGACAATGTCTTCTGGCAAAGCATATACTCGTGCACCAATTTTCCTAGCTATGGAAATTGCGTACTTAGCATTGCTGAGTTTTTCCTGCAAAGACAATAAATATAAGAACTATGAATTTCTTGAACAGTTGTGTTTAAATGGCTTTGGCACAAACCATTCATATTGTTACCCTTTCCTTGAAAATACATTTTTGAAGGAGACGTTTTTACAGATTTATATCCTGTTTGGCATATTGCAAAATTTGACAACTTTAAATACCGCTGGGTAAAGTTCAGAGAAATTATAATAGGATTTTCACGAACATCAATGTGCTTATGGATAATATTAATTATTGACCTTTTTCAAAGTTGACGGGATAAAACTTTAAGAAAGACGATTTTCAAGGCAGTCATAAAAATCCGTACACCCTGAACCTTAAACCCAGCAAAAAACGTTAATGACTAATTTATTATCCGTCAGGCCCACCTGTCTGACTTAATTCTGAATTACACTCGTAACAAATATGTCCTCGCCAGTGTTTCGTCTCGATCAGAGTTACCTCCCCTGACCGCTGTCACTACCATGACAATGCTGATTCCAAGGACATCAAAAACAGTCAATGACATTGCACAAAACAAGTTTGTCAAAACTGATTTTTTACTATCATTTAAATATAGTGTTTGTAAAGAAGTTATGTTTTAAACTATATCTGGAAACCAACCAAAACGACACTAGTAACCCACCACAGGATATATACAAGACAAAATACGGGACATCCCAACAATATGACAGCTGGACGAGTATCAATGGTGGAGCCAGCCAACCAAAGTATAGTGGAAAATATCCATGCGTTAGAAACGTTATTATAGCACAAAATATTGTACGATAATATTGTGTTACTTAAAATTGGTATACACATTAAACTGTACAACACACTCTTACCAATGTCACTGGCAACTTTAGTGTAAACAGCTTATAACTCTAAAGCCTACAGCGGGCCACATCTGAAATTTACAATAAGATTTAGTTTCCATACCTCTTCAGTTTGACCATCCTTGACAAGACTGGTGTTGATTGAGCCAGGTTTGAGACATTCAACAACGTCAATGATCACACGGCCGTCAGATAACACTGGGTCCTGGAAGCTGTTGAATTTACTATGCTTACCTCCCTCCTTTAACTACAAGAGAGAAACAACAAATGAATACCATTAAAGGACTAATTAGTCTCATGTTTACATTCATCAATGCCAACAAGTGCAAAGAAAACTTAAAATTTGCTGCTGTCAATTTACACACGTTGAATAACTCACAAAATATCAAGAGCAACCGTTTAATCATCTTATACCACTGTAATACATTTTAAGCATCAAACCTGCTATCTAAAGGCCGCGGCACACCTTCACGATTCTGCCGCTTGCGACAGACGACCACGTGATGTCAAAACATTCATTCATTGGTCACGACGTCATAATTCGGGCCGATTCAGTCTGATTGCCCGCACACCTTCACGACAGCTCACGACTGAATCGTGTCAAATCAAACGTGGTTGATATCTCCCGACTCGATCGCTTGCGACATAATCGCGAGGTTTTGGTCACTGCACACCTAGCCGATTCAGTCGCAAGCGAAAGAATCGTGAAGATGTGCGGCGACCTTAAGTAAGACACATGGTCTAACTCTTGTTTATTTGTTTGATTGAGGTTTTATGTCATAGGAATAACTTACTTTTTTGTTAGCCCACTCCACAATTTCTTTTTCTACAATAGGGTGTCCTGTACCAGCCAATGACTGTAGAATACTCAGCGTGTAAGCTCTCATCAGCTGCCATACCAGAGCTGAACAATAAAAACAATACAGTTATACATGTACATGCCAATGATTACATACGGACATTCCAAATATATAGCAATCCATCTTCGCTCACACAACCAGATAGTCGCTTACAACTTGCGTAAGATCAGTAAGACCTCACACAAAGTACTTGATTCCCATAGAATCTGAAAGGTATTCAGTATTCCAAAATGGACAGAAAATCACAACAAAATTGGTCATCTCCCCTTGTTGAAGAAAACATCATGACAGGCCCTGCATCTTTCAGTATTGAAAATCACCGCCATTGATTGTGAGTTCCCTAGTATTCCAGTAACGCGCCATCTGATTGGTGTCTTAAAGTTCTAAGGCAGCCAATCAATTGCATAGTTGTACATTCTGATTATAGATGCTCGCTCCACCAAGGTTTATAATGTACAGTAACTCGTTATAAACTTGGTAAGGGAAAAGGACTAGCAAGGTATGGTTTTATCTATCCACATGTCATCTATTTTATATTTAGTCACTAAGGTACCAGCATTCCACATCAACAAAGGTAAGACAAGGTAACAACGGTTTACCTAGAGTAAGGGTCTGGTTTCCGTCGAGGATATCCTGGCCTCCCACTCCCACTAAAGAGAACTTCATCACCTTGCCCAGCTCTACAGCATAGTTACAGTTTCCTGAAACAGAAACAACGGACATAAGAAGGTTAGATAAGTAGGTAAAATAAAACAATGCTTCGATTTTGTATTGCAAATAGAAAAAAAACCAAAAAAACCCGATCCCAGAGTTCAGTTTGTGTTAATAGTCATCAGCTGTCTTCGTTAACAAGTCAATCTTGTTTTGGCTTTGCCAGCAAAGAACTGTGCTTGCAACAATGTGATCTTCGGTGGTTTTGTTTGTTTGGGATTTCATGCTGTACTTGAGGTTATTTCACTCATATGACATGCTCCACCACATTAGTAACAAACAAAACAACACAGGACATTAACATGACGCATAACAGGACACCACAACAAATTGGCTTCTTGGTGCCCTTAGCTCTGCCCATGTACGTGCCATTTAATAATAGAATTGGATGTCATACAGGTTTTTTCAACAATTATCCCTATTGCCGATGTAACAGCTAGGACGTATGCGCTACGCATTTTGATTATTTTACTTGCCTTACTCTTCACTATTGAATGTCATATTGTACAATCTAGAAAAAAATCATTCTACATACTCATATTCAAAAACTATATGTGAAGACGGTTATGTACACTGGCGAAAATATGAACTTACAACATGACATTTGAAATATAATTTTCATTTATTGTATACTCCTCAAATTTAAACTGTGGCTATAATTCATTGTTTGGTGTGCTTACCTAATTTTTCGAAGTTGAGTCTCATTTTATGGAACTTCCTGATGACCCTCTTCCAGTCGACGCTGCCAGGTTTAATGATGTCATAGAGTTGGAAGATGACGAGACCGTCTTGAAGGTCCGAGTAGAGATAGTGGACAAATGGCTGTGCACCCATACTGTTCATCCAGTTACGATAAGCTGAGAGGAAGAAATTAAAAAACATATCGTTAGTCAAAGTCAACAGTTGTTTACTTCAAGTTTTTGCATAGATTGTGTTAACTTGATTTGAGAAATCAATTTAAATCAATGAATGACAAGACCTTACAAAGGAATTGAGCATGTTTACAGTATCATGGTGACAAGCCTCTAGCAATGATTCCAATTGCATTGGTAGGCTAAGTTTAAACAGACAATATGTTCATCCAATTTCAATAAAACAGAAGAAATAAAAAAAAAATCAATTTGTTAGCCTTACCAAAACTAGAGATCAACAGTTTTGAATTGATATACGACAGGAATTCTTACTTTTTTCTTCCCTGGTTTCTTCGTAAGCTTCGTAATCCACTTCAATGTCCGCCTTATCCAGAGCAGGGTACGTATTGAACAGATTAGCCACAAAAGCCAGGTTAAGCTTGTAGTTGCCTGAAACAACTTCATTAGGGGAGACAAAACTTCTACAATCGATCTTGTCAGCTTCCTGTAACATCTCCTCTGCTCTCGTGTGAAGGTCACCAGTCTACAACAACAACAACAGGGATGTTTGAAAAAGATGGATACTTAAAACTTATTTTTTAAAACAGAAACATTAGGTTAAAATTTAAATAAGTTTGTTAAGCTCTGAAGTTTTCGATGAGAGCAGCCCTTGAACTGGTAAGGCTGTTAGATTTGGGTTTTTTGGGTTTTTTTTTTTGGTGGGGGGGTTTATGCTGTTAACAAGGTTATTCCACTAATATGACGACATGCTAGCCAAATCGGTGGAGGAATCCACAGTAAACGACGCCGGCAACATGCAAGATAGGACAAAACATACATAACATTAGCAAAACAGGACACAACAACAAATCTGCATCCTGTACCCCTTAGCTCAGAGAGCACCAGGGCACCGGAGTCTCCCACCAAATCACCCGCCTGTTGTTTATCTCTGTAAGAGATAGTGCTGAAACGGGTACGGATTTTTGTAACCGGTTATCCGACTGTTGCTATTCAAATAGTATTCTGGTATCCGGAAATTTGGCGTAATAAATGACAAAATATAAACAAGAGGTGAGTGTGACTCACTTAATCCCATCGGAAGTTCTCTTTCAATAAATAGAATGACACAAAGAAGTGGCA
>JAVFBZ010153362.1:4568-18883 GCA_032466195.1 Katharina tunicata
AGGAATTATGCTGATATGCTGCTTGATTTGTACCAGGATTAAGAATCCTTTGACCAAGTTTCTAGTACAAGTCACTGTCCTATTAACATTTAATCTTGAACTTTAATGGTTTTTTTTCTTCAGGATGGGTTTCGATTAGGAGTAAGAGATGATTCTGGCTTAGCCGTCTCTTTACCCATCATCTTATCTGATGAAGAATGGTCTGTAAGACGCCATCAGACCAGAGCAGACCATACCCTGTTTACTGACACCTTTGTTCATTTATCTATACTCACTGTGAGGGACAGGTGTAAACAGGTGAGTTTAATAACTGATGTGGAATGGTTTGTAAGACACGTTCAGACCAGAGAAGAGGATTAGCTGTTGGTAATACTTATGTTGATGTATCTGCACTCACTGTTAGAGACAGGTGTAAACCAACAAGACCTGTTTTTGTATAAATTACATCCTAAGGGTTTCATTTTCATTGATACTAAACAAAAGTGGCCTGCTTCTTCCTGTATGTTTGAATATCACCACAGCCTTAACTTGTTAGACCTTTAAAAACTAACCTGAATATATGAACATTTGGTCTTATTGTAATAGACATTCCCTTTTGCTGCCAGTGTTGTGTCATGACTAAATGTTATGGTTATTACTGAGTTTACAGGTATGTCTGCTGACTGTGAAATCTCAAATAGAACATGGAATCAGAGTTCTCACAATCAGAGAGCAGTATTCAGTGTGTAACCTCCTGTCTGTCACTCAGTTAGAGGTCTCCACCTATGCTATACCTCTAGGACAACAGGTAATTCTGGTTGTGTGTACAATGGCTTTGTAATCATACTTTGCAATCTTTCTGTTCACTATTAACCTCCTACTTTAATAAATTATTTTTAAATTGGAAACACTTATTTGAATATACATACATGTAGCTGTCTATTGCTTCACAAAATGTTTCAACAAAGTTACAACGGTCTTAGTTAAATAAATATGAATAACCATCAAAACTATTTAAATTTATACTAATTAGAATTAGAATTAAATTAGAATAACGCTGAATGTTTTATAAAATAAGAATTGACATGTTAATTCCACTGGCTTGGGTAATCTTATTGACGTCAGATGCTGAAAAGATTTGAATTTCTTGATTTAATTTTTCTGCTCTTTGATGTTTAAATAGCGATTTTATCAACACGTTCTTGAGCACCTGGTGTTTGATTCATTTTTTACTCCCACTGTACTATGTTGGCTATGTGCCTGTCTAAGTGGTGACCTGATTGTGATTTGCCAATTCTTTGGTTTTACTGATGTTTCTTTGATTTATTGATTTCAGGTGTTCTTATCTGTGATATCTAATGGCTTTATGATTCTTTTATTTAGGTTGCTCTTCCAGCAGATGACAAACACACTTCAGAAGTCATTGTTAAAGGAGGTAAATCTACATCAGAAACTTCCCCCCTCCTTTTCTGGAGAGTTCTCCCAGAAGACATGACAGATAACCAAGACTTGTCATTTATCCAGTACTTCTGTGTCAGAAATATTTCAAAAGGCTTGGAGACAGAGAGGTCTTGCCCAGTGCGAGTGGTTGCGACAGAAAATGGTACAAGATCCAGTGTTACCATATCCAGATCTGCTGAGTCATTTCCAATGGTAGACACATGCCCCCTGGTGGTGACCGGCCATTCTAAGGGGGGAGTATCCTATCTGGTCATCCAGGAAGACAGTGCGCCATATTGTGTGATCCACAACAAATGTAAATTTCCACTCGCTTTTGGCCAAGCTTTGCTCCAGCTCTTAGCATCAGGTAATTTCTTTCCCTGTGTTATCTTTAATGTATTGGCAGCAATAGAAAAAAATTGCAAAATGTGCAATGGTTTGGTTTGTTTTGATCTGTGTGGATGTCAAAATTTATTGTAACAAAAAGTATTCAGTCTTAAAATGACCTTATTAAACGCCAACTAAGTAATAAAACGGTAAAGTTAGTTTGAGTCCACTTGCTGACCTACAGTACACAAGTTTCCTGTGGCTTATGAAAGGTTTTTACAAGGTTTTAACTTTCCACCAAACATCAACAATGCAAAATATTCAGATGCGTTAACAAGTCGTTAAGATACGCTAAATATCCTAGAGTACCTGTCTAAACACCAATGGAAATCTAAAATATCAGAAATGACCGAGCAGATTTGTAGAGCTATTCTCTAAAAGCAGTGATATTTTGTTCTTCAGAATACACAGTGCAGGAGGAGACTGAGTTATGTTTGGGTTTACCTTCAGTCCAACCTAACAGGAACACTCACTATACATTCCCTTATATAAACAACAAATTCCCTGAGATGTACGACTCTTCATCATTACCCCGTCTGCACTTAACAACTCAACCGACAGAGGTCAGCAAAAGAGAGTGGAGCTGTGGGATCGATTTGTCTCTTGATCAAGATGCAATATTTGGAATTCCTGGTGGTCCAGATTTGAAAATCCACGTAGAAAAAATTGCTATGGTGAGACATGTCGTCATAGAAACTGTCAGTAAAGCAGACATTTCAGCTAAGGAAATTCGTAGTCGTATCAAAGGCCAAGAAACAATTGTTGTTATTCAAGGAGAGACTTCTACTAAAGAACCTGAGCAAATTTCAGCCACTAATGTTGTTGATTTAGGCAGTTACAGCGACACAACAGACCAGATTTTGACGAGTAATCACCCAGCTTCTGACTCGGCTCAAACATCTGATAATAAAACATCAGAAGACAAAAATAACATTCCTACAAAACAAGAGATGTCTGGCCAAGTATTAAAAACCAACTCCAGTATTAATAACTTCAAGAGAGAAACACATTCCAAAACCAAAACAAGCTTGAGTCTTGGTGTATTTTTCAAGCAGATATCCTTTGTGCTGTTAGACGAATCATCATCCACAGAATGTGTGAGTGAAATATTAAGACTGACTGTTGATGACGCATACATGGCCTATTACCCTGCTAGTGTGCGGACACCAAACTGTCAGTCACTGTGTTCCGCTGAGAAATATTGTTTGGGAATATGTGCCGGGGATCTTCAAGTGGATAACCAGTGCTTTACAAAGGGCCAGTTTGACTTCCCGGTTATCTTGGTGCGACAGAATCAAAATACAGACTCAACAAGGCCTACTGATTCATATTTCTTTGAGCTATCAGTGATTGAGAAGCATGCATATCTGCGTAACAACAGTCTCCTGCATATTCAGGTGGTTAGAGTTAGCTCCCCTTTTGCTACAAACCCAACCAATGAATCTCTGGAGGCATCAGTCCAACCTTTATGTGTCTATATAGATGACTGTTTTGTTCATAGAATTCTCAAAGAAGTGGAGCTCCTCATTCCCATCAGACTTCCTGTCAACACGTTTCATAGGATCAGCTGTCGATGTTTACCAAGCAGTATTCTTGTGTCATCGGGTAACGGCGCAAGACCTGCAGTCTTCCACCATCTCAGTATTCAGCCCATTAAACTTCTTCTCAGCGTGCATGCTTCACTGAAAGTGTTCATTGCCTCAGACCAGACTCCACTGACGTTCGGCAGGTTTGAACGCAGTAATGTTTTCACAACCTCTTATCAGCTGACAAAGACTCTCGTTATGCATTATGTTTCTGGAGCAATATTCAGAGCAGGTACAGTTGTTGTTCTCTTTAGTTATAAGATGACTTCTATTGCAATGGTTGAACAACTGCTTCTCTATGTATGTAACTTTTTATAACAGTGAATAATAGAGTTGAATACATTTTTTCAAGACGTTTTTCAGCTTATATTCAGTTTATATGATATTTCTATATTCCTTCCAACTATACATCAGCGACAATAATTCATGATACAAGTGGCAGTAATCCATCAAGCAAAAATCAAGACGTACATTGTTAAATAAATACACCTACACTTAGACGTAAATATGTTTTATTTAATTTAGCATCCCTTACGTAACATCCAAAGAAGTTGTTTTCCATATGAATGTTTCTTATTGCTCTTTCTCTACTGTAGGTTTAGTGGTGGGCTCCCTGGATGTTTTAGGAAACCCCACCGGTCTGGTGAGGAGTGTAGGGCATGGCGTGGCTGACCTATTCCGTCTGCCTTATGCTGGCCTCACTCACAGCCCAGGTGCTTTTGTGGCAGGCATCTCAAACGGAATGTCTTCTTTTCTACGAAACATTTCAGCAGGTAAATTTAAGTTGGAATTGAAAATCTGAAACTAGTATTTAAAACAATCCGCACTCTTTATCTAATAAAGAATATTGACTTTAGGTATTAAAGCTGCATGTTAAAAATGTTATCCTTCACAATGTATGACAGAGGAATAAAACCCGGCTGTAAAACTTGGAGATGGCACAGTGAGTAATTATTGACAGCGCCATGTTTGAAGTTTATTTTTGAAGAAACTTGTACTGTTCTAAGGAATCATTTCAGGATTTGAGGGATGCCATAAAAGTGGTCAAAATTGTCAAGAGATTATATAAAATATTAGCTTCGTACACAGGTACTCTAACTTCCACTTAACACAATTGATATTGCTATCCTTGAAGAATCTGAACAGTTCACCCTCTCTGGACCTTCATTAAACACACAAGATCATAGAACTTCACACCCAGATGCAAATCCTATCATTTACTTCTGCCTGTTGGGATTGTGCTGCTAAAGAGAAATTTAATGTTCCCAGATATTATTTGTGGGGCTTTAAAGCTCAGCTGGGATCACGACTTTCCCTGCAGAGTGAATTAGATGCCTGGAATGTGTGTAATATGTGGTCCGATAATGACAGCTGCATCTCAGCCCAGGCTTTCAGAGCCACTGTGCCATTAAAACGGAGCAGTGTGAATTAAAGGCGAGAGCTACTTCAGTTCCTTCTGATAAGCTGTCCTTGACTCAAACTGTGTCTGTCATCAATGTTAAATTAATGACTTGTTCAGACAGAGTTGTTATAGATGTAGACGTATACCTTTGGATTCCTCTCGAAGTGAAATCGTTATTAGTTTTTTCTTAGCTAGTGTTTCTGTCCCTGTTTATTTAGGTTCAGTAGTTAGCAAGTTGATCTTAACCTTCCTTGACGTTAACTTCATTTCTGGTTTTACACAGTCTCTGCAGTCCGTTGGGGCTGTGTCCTGCTCGATTCCTGGTGATTGCACTACTTCCACCTGGTAATCATGTTCTGGCCTTGCCTGCTCAACTTCCTGTCAATACCCCACTTCCATTCAAGTTTCTTGTTATGAGGTCCAGGGTGGACTGTGTGTTTCACCACCAGTCGTGTAACAGCTTCCAGTGTCAGCCGTTCAATCTTCAAATTCTGGTTTGCTGGTTATAAATACCACTGTTTTCAGTAGATACTAGGTTGTTCAATCATTGTCCGGTGTGGCCACACCTGTCCTTGGATATCCTTTTTTCCCTTTCTCAGCTTCACGTTGGACTTCCTCTGTTAATTGCCCTTTGGTTCTGATTTGAATGTGATGCAGTTGGCTCCTGTCAGTGTCTCAACTTCAGGTACATACTCAATTTCCGTTTGTTACCCAACCTTTGGCTGGTTATCAGTTTCTGGTTAAAGTTGTTCATATTCTATTGCTGGCTGGGCCTCAGCTTCCTGTTTAAGCCACTTCTGGTCGAGTATAGGGTTCCAGTAATTGCTGTTTTATTTTAACTTTCGTTTCGCCAATTGGTTAATTCTCACCTTCACGGTATATGCTAGAGATGCTCAGTTGGTCTAGGTTTATTTTCTTGTTTTCCCTTCAGCTGTTGTGCTGTTTGCTCCTTAGACTGACAGTTTCTGTTGTATTTCAACCTATGTAGTCAGTGTTTGTATTGGTTTCTCCTCCTGTGTAGGAGGTGGTCAGCTATTCATTTGCCCATTTGAATCGATGTTTCCCAACATGACTTCCTCCAGTGATAAAATCAAGACGTTTGCAACTATGGTATATTTGAGTTCTCTTCCTCTTCCTGAAGCAGTCAATAGACTTGTGGAGAGTTTGGGTTCAGCATTTGATAGCACATCTGAACACTCAGAGATGCACTGGGTTCTGTTTGCCATCAGGGATTTTCTCGGCATGGACCAGGAAATCGGAGATCCAGCTGTTTTGACTCTTATCTTGCAAATTCTGACATGATGGTTTCATGAGCTACAGTGTTTTTTCCCCTAGATAGACAGGGTTCTTAGTCTGCCGTGCTTTTTTACATTCCTGATAGTGTGAAACATATATTGAGACAACAGTCCCCTTCGTCAGGTAATTTATCCATTTGGATATGGCAGAATAAGAGGGCTTTCCTACGAGTAAGTGTCTTTTTGGGTCAGCTCTCAGTACTCAGAATAAGCACGAGACTTTCAAAAATACAAGTGCTGATGTGTCGATTAAAACTGTACACTTGGCTTCTGATAAGATAAGAAACTCTGATGATGCGCTTCATGAGATTTGTACGTCTTTGCCAGTCTTGTTTAATTGATCAGTAAAAGACATTCTCAAGGCGTGTTATTGGCAGTGACCTGAGCCTCTTACTTTCACCGAGATCTGGCCTTGGTCCAAGACGACATACAAACATTAAGTCCCCTGGTAGTAGCACAGTCAGTTAGCAAGCAGGGTCTCTGAGAGTAGCCATGGCCTGAATTAGTCGGGTTTTAATATGTTTTTGATTGGGAGAGGTATGGTGGCTACAGGGTTAATCATTGTTAACTCACCTCTGAGTCCGCGAGTTCAAGCACTCACTCGGACTGTATGTGGGTTGGTCTGCCAGCTACCAGCGGAAGGTCATGGGTTTTCTGGGTTCTACCCAGTTTTCCTCCCACAATAAAGCTGGCCAATGATCTGTAATTGGGACATATACATGTAGTCCTGTTGATCTAACATCGGCAAATAAACAAAAAACAATAAACTACTACACTAGGCTTGTACCGGGGGAATTCTGAGTATTCTCCTAGAGTTAGGTTTGGAAGTAATTTTGATAGTCACCTTTCCTCTCTGGATCTGATATTTTATCCTACATCCTTCTATTGTATTCCAGTGCATTAGTTAGTGGAAGTAAGTTTTACTCTGTAAGAAAATTGACAAATTTACAATTAATTTTATTTTTTTAAGATATAATTTACTTTCCACTGACATTTATTGCTTTCTCATCTTCCTTGCTTCAGAGTTATCTTTTACACTGCAGAAGTTTAAGTATAGGATTCAGGATTTTATAGGATGCGCTGTGCTGGGATTTTAATAGTGTGTTTGCTGTAGGTCCACTCAGGTGTTTTAGAATCTTCAGGGATATCAATATCAAGTGCATTAGTTAGTGGATGGTAAATTTTTTGTTTAGAAAGATACAAATTATTATAATGTTGTGGTAGGTAATGTATAGTTTCACTAACAAACAACCAAAATAATGTCTGATTTACCTATTGCACATTATCAGTGTTGCCTTTGCCTATTATGGCAGCGATGCCATGCCTTCAGCCCAAACATAACAAATATCTGAGTGCCTCTGATGAAAATGTGCTCTGAAACTTGCATAGTTTTCTCTCCTTTTGATAACCTTTTATTAAGGTGCAAGTCTGCTAACAAAACTAAATGGAAATCTTTCTTTTATCTCTCTTGATCTGTAAGGTACAGTGTGTATAGTTACGAGGTAAAGGTGAACGATAATGTTTAATGTAGAAGGCTTCACAGCTTACCAAACAAATATATATGCAACACCCAGTTTTATTGTTCTCTATTCACTAGGTACCGTGTCTTCGATCACAAACTTTGCGGCGAGTGTATCTCGTAACATGGACCGTCTCTCCCTGGACAGTGAGCATTCCCAGAGGCAGGATGAAATCAGGAAGACCAGACCTGAGGGACTCTCTACAGGAATCAGACAGGGCTTGACTGGATTCGGTCTGAGTTTACTGGGTGTGTACTACTTCTCTACATTTCTGTCTGGTCAAGATTCAATAAGTTCATACTGGGGATTGGTGAGAGCATCCTTTGCCCTTGTGCTCTCTTAGCTAAGGGACACTAGGAAGCCCATCTGTTCTGGAGCCCTATACTGAATTCTCTTCTTGTCTTGTGGTAGCCTGTAATGTCTTTTAACAAGGTAAAATCCCAATCTGACAAGCAAATCAGACAAATTTTACCAGTTAAGCCCAGGAGAGTTCCCTCTGCTGTCACGAGCGGGTGGCTGGGTGGGGTCTTCCTGTTCCCTGGTGCTCTCTGATTGAAGGGGCATCAGGAAGCTGATTTGTTGTGGTGTCCTGATTTTGTCTTGTAAATGTATTGTGGTGTCTTCTATGTTGCATGCGTCGCTTAAGGGGGTTTCCTTCAACCTTTGGGCTGGCGCACCATCATATAAGTGAAATTACCTTAAGTATGGCATAAAACCCGTATCAACCAGCCTATCGATTTCTGCTGTCACCAAGTATCAAACCAGGGAGACTAGTGCAGACTGTATGATTGACACACTATTGGAGACTGTCGGGTCACCTCTCATCTGCCTACATGTCTTTCAGTTAATCTAATCACATCTCAATTGCTTAAAATTTGTGTATTGCTTTGCTGTCAGAATCGTCTTGTTTATCATTTCTGAAGTTATGTCGTAATTTAGAGTTAGTGATTTGATGTGCCAGTCCATTTTCACTTTCCTACTTCAAAGTTCATCCCATATTGATTGACGTATGTACACAAACTTTTGTCTGATTTCTGAACATGTTCATTTTGTTTAAGACATTAGATTTCTTATTTATCAGGTGCTGTGGCCGGGCTGGCGGACCAACCAATACAAGGTGCTCTTCACAATCAACAGTCAAACCTTCGAGCCACGGCCACTGCGACTGGGATTGTGTCTGGGGTAGGGAAAGGCCTCATGGGAGTTGTGACTAAGCCCATCGGGGGCGCTGCAGAGTTCGTCTCTCAGACCGGCCAAGGTGAGCACATTCTTAACTCAAGTGTGTGTTTTGTTTTTGTTTTTGTTTTGTTTCTTGCAGGTTGGGGGCTAAGATATAAGGTATATCTTTCAAGCTATTGAACATTTACAAATTGATGACATGATAACTTTATTTATTATAAATTTAGAATCTCTCATTCTTTGTTGATATGTGTAGAGTGACCTGTAAGTGTGCTACTTTCCTGAACTAATGAGTTAACTTGGTCATGTGTACTTCAGACGGCTCCTATGTGTATGCTTTATCCCTGTTCCTGTCATTTTGCCATAATTGACGGAATAATTTAAACCCAAATAAGATAAAATAATCAAATTTTTTTTTTTTTAGGATTTCTGTACAGCACTGGGCTGGTGAAGATTAATAAACAGAGATATGTACCAGTTGAGGATCTCTGGAGTGGCGCTACCAACAGCAGGATCAAACATGTCTGGTAAACACAATTGATATCATCAACACATTGCATAGTTTGTTATATTCACGCACATATACATGTATGTTGAGAATAGCAAACTGCTCTAAATCACCCTTCAATGTAGACTTTAGGTAAACAAGGGAAGTTTTCCAGCGGCTGGGGATGGTTTTTTAGGTTTGTTCCAGGTTTAACACCATACACTGCCAACTCGTCATATAAGTGAAATAAATACCTTTGAGAACGACATTGAACACCAATCAAATAAATAAATAAAGATTATTTTCAAGTTTGAAATGTAGCTTTCTTTATTTCGGACCATGGTTTGAATCTCATTATACCAAATTACACACACCTAATATGTCCGCTATTGTGTATTTCACAGTTTTTGCTATACATCCAGCAACGTGATCAATAATTGTTTCTGTATATGTGTCATATGACTGTGTTTTGGTTAATCTAGTCAATGTATAAATTATAGTCTTATCCTAGCCATTTACCATAACTCTATGTGCTAATGAAGTTCTGTGTTATTTATGAGACAAACCCATATAGTCAT
Organism: Katharina tunicata; assembly: GCA_032466195.1. NCBI lineage: Eukaryota > Metazoa > Mollusca > Polyplacophora > Chitonida > Mopaliidae > Katharina > Katharina tunicata. The sequence continues at coordinate 14,422 of JAVFBZ010153362.1, forward strand.
GGCGCAAATCATTCGATTGAATGGGGTCGCCAAATTCTAAATTATGTATGTTATGTATGTACAGTTTTAAAGTCTGTATGTGTAACCGGATAATGGGGTAAGACATAATAACTGGCATATTGATTTGGCACACTTTCAATATTTCCTTGGCAGAGGACCCACCTGCTGGCTACTCAGCTTGTTTCTTACAGGTAGTTTTGGAAAGTGGGTAGCTGCATGTTTCATTGATACCCTGTAGTGAACTTGACATATCCTTTCTTTGGAATTAAGTTTTCAATAAAATATTATTGTAAATTACAGGATTTTACCTGCCAATAGAATAATTATGGGAATATTTGCTTTTGTTTGTTAGGAAAATGCTACATTCATTACCACCTGGTAATTGCCTAATGATGGAGTTACCGGCCACCCAGTATGACGTGGCAGGTTGCCCAGAACAGGTCACCCTTCTACTCACCACAGACATCATTTTTATAATTAGTCATGAGGATGACCATCAGCAACAAGCCTTCACAGCTGTGGAGGTAGACTGCGCAGAGAGAATCCATGAGCCCTCCATCATAACATTAGTCTGGACCGATTCCTTCCATCGTGCTGCTAAACAGGTAACACTTACATGTATAAAATGGGTAGCTGCATGAACTTTGGGTTAGTCTACGTTCTGAGATTGAATGCTCATTTCTGAGATAGATGGTAATTGTAACGAGTAACGATACTAATAGGATACTGTACATTTTAATACAAGTTCAAGCTTTGAAAGACATTTGTCATCATTATCAGGAATGGCAACTTCAGTTTGGACTTATGGACCGTATGTTCATTTCTTGGTTTACGGTCTTTAACTTGAAAACTGTTTGTCCAACTTGGAAGGAATATTTCTTAGTAAGATGACATATTAATTAGTGACATGTCTGTTTAAATTTCAGGACCTGACGAATGATCGTATAGCTGAGTTTGTGGACAAGTCCTCTAGTTTTGTGAGTTTGGCTGGTTTGGAGAGCTCTATTCAGGAGAGACCCATCTCGCCGTCAGTGTCACCAGATTCAGAGAGTACCAGCTTACCTCCCCAGTACCAGTACCATGTCAACCCTCACTATAAAGAGGTGTTTGTAACCTGGCTCAAGTTTACCAAACAACAGTTATTAGGTCAGGGCTTCCAATTCTGAGGCCTCTCCACCTGGTCATGGTTACGATGACATTCCAGCAGACATCTTTGTTACAGTGGTATTCCAGAATAGATTTTTATTAGGGTTTTCGTCACTGGGCCCTTTCGGTTTTTACTGATATTTTAAGTATCTCCCATGGTAAATTTGTCATGTTTATATTTCGTATCTTATGTAAGTACAGTGTTCCTGAAGTTAAGTTTTAAAACAACAAGTAAAAGAGCCCTCTGACAAAAGGCTGTCTGTTATGAGGTTATTTTCACGGTGTCATACTTAGCACTGGAGGAACATTATCTTTCCAACTGCAAAAACACTACAGTGACTACACATTTTATAGTTTACTGTCACTTTGCGATGTTGGAACCCCCATCATATAATTTAACTACTCTTGAGTACGGTGTTTAACACCATTGAAAAAATCAATCGATCAACAGCTAGTAGATAATGCTTTTTTATCGAAATTCACTTTTTCAAAAAGCAATTGTGAAATCAGGGCTTCAATTTCTTGTAATTTGTAATTTTGGTGGGCTCTGATTACAAACTGGTATTTATTTGGAAATTTATTTTTTTTAATTTTATTCTTGTTTTAACAGTGTGGGAAGTTGGCTTTTCATCTTATTTATTCTAATCACTCACACACAAATAAGTGCTTATCAGTGATGAATGAAGGCACACACCTGTAATTTAAGCTGATTATGTAGCTACGTATGTGGACACACACCTGTGATTTATGCTGGTCAGTTATGTACATGTACATGTATGTAAAACTCACACATCTGTGATTATTACTGGTCATTGGAATAACTAAGGAAGACCACGATATTTTGTGATATCATCATTAAAAAAAAATTATGCAGAAACAATTTTACGCATGAAATCCATTAAATATGTTATGTTAAAAAATGCTAACCAGGGTCCCGGGTTAGATTTCCTGTGACGGGCAGCAACAATTTTTTCTATATTTATTAATAAGTAAAAGATTTATTTATTCAGGATATTTGAGCTCTCTTCAATGAAATGGCCTTTATTGGTTTTTTTTCTTGTATATAAATGGGTTCATACAAACTGTCCACAGAGGTTGTAGAAATATCCACACAATGGTTTGTAAGATAGGAAAGTTCTTCTTTGTTCATCAATATTACGATCAGTAAAAGATAAGACACAAGAATATTAAGATCAGATACAAGAAGTTTATATAAAAAAAATACAACTTTATTTCACTAGGACATATTATTGCTAACAGAAGGTTACCAAAACAAAAAGAAGAAAAGAATACATTAACAAAAAAACATACCAGGGTTTGGATTAAACAATACAAGTGTAGATACAAATTGTTTTTATATACAATTAACAAAAATATGTACATTTTATGTTAAATTTCAACAATGGTGGGTTTTTTAAACTATAGGAACTTTTGAAAAATGAGTGTTTAAGAAAACTATTTTTCACACACAAACACAGACATCATTATGACCAATAGGCCAGTTCAATACATTTTGTGCACTCAAAATTGAACATAAATATGCATTATTTCTAGAATCATAAAAAATGTGTTGTTTTTTTATGTTACTTTAGTAAGTTTGGTGTAAAACGAATGTATTAATACATACATTCCAGCCTACAAACAAACGTAGAAAACTAGAACCTGTTCAGTATCAGAGTGTTATAATACTGTTATTTGTCTGCCACCATCATCAAATTCTATATTATTGAATATAAAACTAAAATTGTAATTCATTTGTACAACATACAAACATATTTATAGTATATTTATTGCAATAAAAAAAATCAAATGTGAAAATGTGTTGGGATGTAATACAATGTACGTAGTAGACACAGTATCATATGGTCGGCGATTGAATGAATACATGTGTTTTGATTGGTCAATTTGCAATGTATTATTACAAGGAATTTAGTTGATGGATAATAGTGGTTTGTTCACCTGCCCCAAAAGAACGTTGACCAAACTAAAGATGTTGCATAAATGGTCAACTTCATTGCGAGTATATTGGAAATGGACTGATATTGATTTATAAAATGTAAACTACATTTTGCAGATAATATATACAAATTGTTTCTTTCATGATGTTGTCATCATGTTAAATAAGGTAAGGTTATAAATTAATGTTGTCACTTTCTACAGCCTGGCGCATGAAATACTCACATTGTGTTGTTGTACTTTATAATATAAATCAAATTTGTGCTTTTATGGACGAGAAACCTACTGAAGTCAAGAAGTTCCTTTCCCTGGAATCTGACGCTTGGGAGTTTGTCTCGTCACAATAAACAATAAAAAAATCATCCTTTTTGCTACAGGCTTGTCAATTGGGGTAACAATAACTACTAGTGACTCAGCATCCAATAGCCTTATACTGTGAAAACTTTGGGTGGTGGATGTAATTAAAATAATTGATTGTGATTGTGTAAATATTTCCTTTCGTCTTGTGAATGAATTATTCTTTATGTCAATCAAATGTCAGAATGATAAACTGATCAGGTATTTATTGGGGTTATTTTGTGGAGGTATTACAATTGTGTTGTTGTATGCTGGGAAATATTTATATAAAGGAACAATATATATGAAGACTTATTTAAGACTGATTTTTGTTTTGTCTCGAAATGATTGTTTTCCAGCTCTCCTGTGTGTGATGCAAATTATGACAGGAACTGGATTTAGTTAATAATATCAGGGACTTTCACAGTGTTATTGTTGTAGATTTATTTATTTATTTGCCTGGTGTTCAACGACATCCTTAAAGATCTGGCTTAGTGGCGCAGATGAATAAGGTTTTAAAGTTTGCCCCGGTGACCTCCTTAGCCACCAAAAAAAATACTCATATAATCTTTACCCACTGAGACTTTGTTTGATTCATGTTTTCACTGTACTCAAGGTTATTTCCCTTGTGAAGGAAACCACCTTAAACAATGATGGCAACATGTAAGACAGGACAAAACAGTTACATCACATACGCACCCACATTTTTTTTTAACTTATTCCGTTTGCCTCGATTTTTACAAGATATGAAACAGTCACGTTAAAATAAAAATTATTCATTGGGTACAAAGTTTGTACGGACCAGGAGAAATATAGCAGTTATTTGAGGGTTGGCCATATTTGCTCAGAATGACTTTGATCCAGCCACGGTGAATGACCTTGTTTGTAACGAGCCAACATTTTGAACTGTGTGGCTAACACTGTTGACGTCGGTACATCAAAGTGTGTGAGCTGTGACAGCAGACTGACACATTTCCAATTAAAAATTCTGACAGAAAATTCAGTTTTTAGTTTTTTAGTTATT
>JAVFBZ010153373.1:6946-18881 GCA_032466195.1 Katharina tunicata
GTCTCTATAATAATACCCTGCTAATAGAGAAGCAGTCTGATGTTAAGGAACAGCTTTGTTCTAGTATTGCCTCTATAATAATACCCTGGTAATAGAGAAGCAGACTGATGTTAAAGAACAGCTTTGTTCTAGTATTGCCTCTATAAAATGATATCCTGCTAGTAGAGAAAAAATCTAGGATCAAGGTTACAGTTTTGTTCTAGTATTATCCTTAAAAATCATATCTATCCCGCTAATTGAGAAGCAATTTGAGGTTAAAGGACAGGTTTGTTCTTGTATTGTCCTCTAAACTGGTGTCCTGTTAATACACATACAGATACATTTTATTTAGTAATTTAATGATAATTCCATGTATAGAACTGCTTCTGTATTAGGAGGATATCATAATAGAGGACAATATTAGAACAAAACTGTTCCTTAACATCAGATTGCTTCTCTATTATCAGGATTCCATTAAAGAGGGCAATACTAGAACAAGGCTGTTCCTTAACATCAGACTGCTTCTTTATTAGCAGGGTATTATTATAGAGGGCAATACTAGAACAAAGCTGTTCCTTAACATCAGACTTCTTCTCTATTGGTAGGATACCATTATAGACGACAATACTAGAACACAACTGTAGCCTTGGTCTCAGACCTCTTCTCTATTAGCAGGATATCACGCCTGAACATCCATAATGCACAAACCAATGCTTAACAAAGCACATTGTAACAGTCTGGACCCGCGTTGGGTACAGCTATGCAAAACGTTGTGAACATGTCCGTCATAACTAATACATTCTCGTAACCAACTTCGTTCTATGAAAGTAAACTCACCAGCCAACAAATCCAGTGGGGCATCTACTGTCAGGCAAACCAAAGAAGTGTGGTAGCTTGGCATAACAAATTTGGCTAAAGAATATCTTTTACACTTCTCAACCCACTCTTGGAAATCTTTGGTCATAGATGGCTAGTAGTAGTGTCAGCAGCATAGATTCCAAAGTACGTCGATCACTGAAATTCACTGCTTCATCTTGCTTTGCTTGATATGCGTTTTCTCCAAGAGAACTTGTTAATACTAACTGGTTATGTAGCGTATCATGCTTTACTGTCCATTATGTAATTAGGCCGAGTGAAGACAATGGTTGTATCATGCTCCCTGTCCATTATGTAATGACCGTGAGTGAAGACGGTGATTGTATCATGCTCACTGTCCATAATGTAATTATGCCAAGTGAAGACAATGGTTGTATTATGCTCCCTGTCCATTATGTAATGACCGTGAGTGAAAACGGTGGTTGTATCATGCTCACTGTCCATAATGTAATTAGGCCGAGAGAAGAAACTGGTTGTATCATGCTCGATGTCCATTATGTAATGACCGTGAGTGAAGACAGTGGTTGTATCATGCTCACTGTCCATTATGTAATGACCGTGAGTGAAGACAATTGTTGTATCGTGCTTACTGTCTATTATGTAATGACAGTGCGTTAAGACAGTGGTTGTATCATCCTCACTGTCCATTATGTAATGACAGCTAGTGCATTAAGACAGTGGTTGTATCATGCTCACTGTCCATTAAGTAATGACCGTGCGTTAAGACAGTGGTTGTATCATGCTCACTGTCCATTATGTAAAGACAGTGCGTTAAGACAGTGGTTGTATCATGATCAATGTCCATCATGTAATGACCGTGAGTGAATATAGTGGTTGTATCATGATCCCTGTCCATTATGTAATGACCGTGAATGAAGACGGTGATTGTATCATGCTCACTGTCCATTATGTAATTAGGCCGAGTGAAGACAATGGTTGTATCATGCTCGCTGTCCATTATGTAATGACCGTGAGTGAGGACAGTGGTTGTATCATGCTCACTGTCCATTATGTAATGGCAGTGCTTTAAGACAGTGGTTGTATTTTGCTCACTGTCCATTATGTAATGGCAGTGCTTTAAGACAATGGTTGTATCATGCTCACTCTCCATTATGTAATGACAGTGCGTTAAGACAGTGGTTGTATCATGATCAATGTCCATCATGTAATGACCGTGAGTAAATATAGTGGTTGTATCATGCTCGCTGTCCATTATGTAATGGTCGTGAGTGAAGACAATGGCTGTATCATGCTCACTGTCCATTATGTAATTAGGCCGAGTGAAGACAGTGGTTGTATCATGCTCGCTGTCCATTATGTACTATGCTTAAGTGAAAAGAGTGGTTGTATCATGCTCACTGTCCATTATGTAATTAGGCCGAGTGAAGACAATGGCTGTATCATGATCGCTGTCCATTATGTAATGACTGTGAGTGAAAACAGTGGTTGTATCATGCTCGCTGTACATTATGTAATGACCGTGAGTGAAGACAGTGGTTGTATCATGCTCGCTGTACATTATGTAATGACCGTGAGTGAAGACAGTGGTTGTATCATGCTCGCTGTACATTATGTAATGACCGCGAGTAAAGGCAGTGGTTGTATCATGCTCACTGTCCATTATGTTATGACCGTGAGTGAAGCAGCGGTTGTATCATGCTCGCTGTACATTATGGAAGGGCTTTTGAGGATGCCATTTCTTACTTTGTGGTATATCTTGATATTAAATACATAGTACATGTATATTAAATATATTTTTGGTTTTAAATATAGTATATGGAAATTCCTTAAAGAACAGACTAAAGTCTATTAACTATACATTTGTCTCCCGGCTGAACAGATTCCTTTAACAGATAAAACTTATTAATACACACATTAGTCAACGGCTGTTTAATCACCCTTAAACTGTAGCGTCTTATACGTGTGGACAAACCCCATGTCTAGGCTTGTGACTTATTGTCATATCAAATATGCTTATTTAGACGTTATAAGCAGCATTTTGTAGCATTCAAGCATTCATGCACGGATTCTATATATAATGTATCCTATCTATAACAAATATATATCTACACTTTTCATACAAATGGAATACCCTTGAGTACATCATTAAACACATATGAAGTCAACACATAAGCAAATAAAAAGCATATCAGAGGATAAACCACTGGTTGACTTAACATTAATTATATAAAACCCAAAAATCAAATAAGCTCCTTATGCAGTAGCTGAGTTTTGGAAAAGTACGCAAACCTTTGAAAGCTGCAAAGTAAAATATTGTAAGGTGTGCATTTTTCATACAGCCTGTCCTATATATTGGTTATTGTTTGCAACAGACTGACACAGCTGTATATTACAAAAGGCGTAAAACAAGAAGTAGAGATGTAGTAAATCGGACGACAATGGACGGATGCCTATATATCGGCACATCTGTAATTTGCTACATAATTCTGGAATAATAACAATATTGTCACTAAGTGTTGTCATCGAGACAATCAATAATTATGGTTATCTAGCATTACAGAACCATGGTACGGTACACGACATTAGACAACGTAAACTATTTGCTATCCAGGTTTCAACAGTTAAAATTGCAACTTATTCGAACGATATCTATGGAATATATATATAACAACAACTCTGTCATTGATTTGTTTGTCCGCTGTGAATTTCGAGCCTTGTTGACAGTGAATGTTAGTTAACAACTGGTCATGTTTTCCATTGATGGATATGGTAATGTGTGTATGTCGCGAAGCAGGTGTCATACGAGGACAAGGCTGAGCACCCATCCTTAATACATTAGGCGTCAGGTCAATCGATCTGTCTGTCAGCTGATGTCCCCAACACAAACCATACGGGTACATCATACCAGCAAACCTGTTCAAGTTTAAAAGAGCTCAACTCTAAAACAGCCTAAAAGAATAGAACAATTAAAGGAAATGTAATCTTAACAAGCAGTTTTAATAAATGGTTTTTAAATGGTAGGCCTTTAGGTTTGCTTCATCATCTCGTATTAGACACATACAACTTTTAATTATAGGTAGATTTTGTATGTCCCTTTGACTGTGTCGTCAAATCTTTCCTTCGTGATAATTGCTTATCAGCACAGAGGAGATAATCTATTACGATTCTAATCGTTTAATGGATAGAAAGAACAGTTTCGTTTATTACACGGATGAAATTTATAGTTTATATGCTGCATGTGTATGCTCTGAGAAAATAATAAAATTAAAAAAAAAACCTTAAGTCCTTCCCATTTAATACAAGAAAAAGTGATATGGCCTGTTTGGAAAAAAGATTGGACAATGCCGTAGATGAGTTGACCATAATAGTTGATGACAAGATTAAGTGCGTCAGAATTTAACCTACATTCATACAAAGTCAATGAAAGAAATGTCCATAACACAATTTGCTCAAATTAGGCTTCGAATTTCTTTGTTATATTTAAAGGTATATTGTGACAGGTGTATGTTACCTGTCTGTCACATTGCTACCTGTCTGTCACATTGTCTTCCCAGCCGTTCATTGGTTATCTAGCAGTTTTGGGCGGATATACGTTATTTGTGTGGCCTGCGTGTAAAGTATGGACAGGTTCATAAACTGTACAGTACAGTTTTAATTTTAACACAATATGGTGTGTGTGTGGAGTAGACGAGAGGAGTACGTGCGCCCTAAGAATGATCAGCTCCACATATACATCAGGTATAATTTCCAAATTAGAGATATTTTATTTCTCCTCAAAAATACATTTACTTAGTGATCACATTTTCATTCTGAACATATACTGTTGAATGAAACAGTAATATAGTATAAACGCTAATTTCTATTTATTTTCTCGATTTGCAGACGGGTTGTGCTTTTGATGCGACAGAACAACTTCAACACGCTGTAAGTTGTCAACTCTCCTTTAACCTAATGGGCACCCACTGATTACTGTCATTAATTTCTCAATTAATAGACATTACCTGTTCAGCACAATATGATAAGAAAATAATTATATAAATTCATCTTAAAGAAGAAAAGATAGTAGAAGAAAACTTTACTGGGTAGTTCTTTTTAAAATGGAACCCTAGGTTTGAGGGCATGAATAATGATTTATAATCTCTCGAGAACCTGTATTGCTTTAATAAATATGCATACTACTTTTGCTTCGAGGTTAATGGTTAATTACTGAACACTTGTAAATTTAAAAAAGACATGAAAAGCAAACCATGTAACTTTATGTCTAATAACACTATAAGACAGTGAAACGCTTCTGCATTCCCAAGGTAGTTTGGAAACTGCTTCATACAGAGTACATATCTACATCATTACTTGTAGTATCTTTTTTTTTTATGAAAGTGTCGAATTGACGCGCGGGAAATATTAATAGAAATATTTCAGATTTGTGTGGACTTTATAGCAGTGTAAATGTAGAAGTTTATCTACTGTCCTGGTATAAATAACTTAAACTAGTTCGTAAATATACTTCGCATTTATAACATTATGTTTTTTTTTAAATATAACTTTTACTTGTAAGACAATGGTCGCGAAGGGTAAACATATTTATTCCTTCACTGAAATTATCGATCTCAAAATAGTTAAGGTTCAGTACAATACAATACCATGCCAACGAACTATTTTTGTTAACTTTGTTTCCAAAATGCTGTATTTCACAACCCACAAATATATCAAGGACATCGTCGATTACTTGAAGACTTGAAGAAAGAAAAAAGAAAAGATAAAAGAAGCAAACCCCGAGCTTAAGCCGGTTTAGCACATATTAAAAAATCCGATGTCAGAAATTCTATGTGAAATGTATAGGTGTAAATTCGCATAGCCTTTATCAGTTTCAATTAAATTGAACGTTTGAAGGGTTTAACTATCCATTAACACAACACATTCTCCCAAATGATTAACTATTGTCATATTCATGCATCAAAAATGATCTATAAATACATCTATACATATGATTAAATTCGGTTTAAATCAAACGTAACAGTCCTTAATTCTTTTTTCATTAGAATCTGAAATTGTTTTTGGAAAGGGCTTTTGGTAAGACGTTTACGATTTGTATTCAGTCATGTTGTCCACCTGTCCTTGATTGTCAAAAACCCAGTATATAACATTTATCTTTATCCCTTTAATTCATTTCAGTTCAGTGGCTATCGGGCTACTAGCTGAATACCCACAAGCATAGAGATGTCCGCAGCCCGATGATGAAGAACCCGTCCATGCTCCACTTCGCTTCTTCTTTAACTCTACCTCTTCTTCTTCAGCCTGTAGTTAAATACGACTACATGCTACACAATGTATAAACAAACTCCTTACAATAATACTTTATCACGTTATAAGTTTGATTCAGATATTGACCGTTTTATTCTATTCTTACTTTTGAAATTTAAATCCATTTTTTTATATCTATATATGCTTTTGATAATATTTATATTTTATACTGTGTCATTTGGTGATCACTTTTGGAGCATTTTGAATGTGTGTGCATGTGCGTGTGTGTGTGTGTGCTATGTCGTTTATATAGTCTTGTTGCTGAATTAAACGGTAAGATATTTTATATTTTCATTTCTTAAGTCATATAAGATAAACACTTACAAAAATAGAAACAAGCCATTTATCTAAATTGCAAATATTAATACTCTTAAAGGTATCAATTGATAGATTAAAAGGCTTAGAAATATGAAATTCGGTAACAAATCATAAACAATAATGATCATAAGCGGCATAAATCTTTAATTGAGCATTTGTTTTAAATCAGCCAAGCCAGCTTCTACCTGGACCAAGTGGTGTAGCCGAGATAAGCCGTCGGGGAATGAAGACAATGAGATGATGAGAAAGGCTAGGAAAGTACGTAGGCCTATACTTTACCAACAGTAAACTCAAATTTGAAAGTCAAGGACATTGTTGATTCAAGCAAACTTTTGAAATGTTTCAATCTGGAACCGGTCTGGGACCTGTTGTCCAAAACATAAATTTAATCGTAGATAGAACGATGTCACTCAAGCCGTGATTTATTCAGACGATAGCGACTTATCATAGCCAGTCTACAATTATCTATTTCGGAACTATTCATTTGACGCATTAATTCAGCTTATTTTAGCAATAAGTGTTCATTTACAGAATTACGAATTTAAAGTCATACAATTCTTAAGAAGTTTAATACAATTTATGCATTTCAAGAGATGTTTGAATCAATTGTGTTATCGATCAAAAAAATGATGTCACCATAATTGGAAGGTTAATCGTGAATCATAATTTCAGACATGTCCCGATATCTGCCGGAAACCAATGGAAGTAGAGTGTCGTGTGAAGGACACTGAGGTGCCGTGGAAAGAGTCTGGAGACGTCCTAGATGTGGCATGTACTCTCAAAGGACTTAAGTGTAAAAATAAAAATCAACAGGATAAGAAGTGCGATGATTACGAAGTTCGCTACAAATGCCCACCAGGTGAGATATTTTTCATTTCAAATCACCAAAAACAGGTGTCACGATGCACATTGAACAATTTCATTTGAGTGGAAGGAAGAATTTCGTAAATATTTAGAGTTTATACGTAGTATAACGTCTGCTTGAGTAACTGATTCTTGCCGATCAATGCTGGTCAGAAATGATTTTAAAGTATTCTATTACTTTATCTTACAGACAAGGACGAATGTTTAGATGGCACGGCCAACTGTCCGGAAAATTCTGAATGCATCAACACACATGGTTCTTACAAATGTCAATGTAGTCCAGGTTTTACCGGAACAGGGAGTATATGTTTCGGTGAGTACGTGATCAAAACTGCGGATAGCTCAGAAAAGGAACAAAAACAAAAAATAACCTTATAAGTCTACTAATTTGTGTGATAGTTGAAACATTCTTCGTTTGCTTGACCCCAAGTTTATAAGCTAAACCACGAATTTTAAAAATTCCATGAATTCAATCGCAAAAAAAAATGGGGTTGGGTTTTGAGCCTTATTGATGCCACCTACATAATAGTTACAATTTTAAAGTCATACCGTATCAAATTATGTATGAATAACAATTGTTATCAAGATTTTGCTGGTCCTGAATAATAAGTGAATGTATGGACACACAAAATATGGGGCCTGAATAAAAAGTGAATTTATTTATTCTTGTTTTTTAAAAGAGGGGGCAAAATGCACAGCATGGGGAGATCCGCATTACATAACGTTAGATGGAAAGAAATACAACTTCCAAGGACTTTGTAAATACAGACTAGCCGAACCCTGCAAGGACTTTGGTGGCGTGCCAGAGTTTAACGTGATCAGTAAAAACATTCCGTTTGTCAAGAAAGAGGGAATTGCAATCGCTAAGTATGTTGAAGTCAAAGTCTACGGCTTCTTTATAAAACTGGAAAAGTCCAAAGTTACGGTAAGTTTGGAGAATTTATTAACTTTAACGCCAAGGTAGAATCATTTATAAAATGCACCAGTGTCAGATAAACGATTGAAAAGTCTATAAATGTCGTGTTTGACGATAATAGAATGATTGTAATTGTAAAATCATTTCCCTTTCTTTGAACAGATTGACGGCCAAGAAGCCACGCTGCCGAAGCGCTATGAACCTGCCAGTAAAGACTGGCCAAAATCATTCCTCGAGATAAAGGGAAAAAGGCGTGGCGCGACAGTTGTTACTGACTTTGGTTTAATAGTCGATTATGACGGAAAGAGTCGCGTAGATATACATGTTCCTAAAATACTTGAAACCCATATGTGTGGGTTATGTGGCAGATACGCTGGAGACAACACTTACAGACTGCCGGATGGGACAATAATTACTGACGCCCAGCAAATGGCAGATGCTTGGGCTGTCGATGATGGGGATCCTCTGTAAGTTCACTTACTTTTTATAACTTTTCTATAGTTGACTCTCTCACTTAAAACCGTTCATCGAACTTGACAATAATCAATTTACTATTTAGCTCGATGTATTACCATGCAACACAACTAGATTTTCTATTTTGAAACGGTTCACATCCCCTTACAATGTCTGGTTATAATTGATCAGCCAACCATTACCATAAATTATTACCCATCTAACAAAAGCTGGATTACCTCGTTTTAAAAGACTATATTTTAAGTCGGTGGATAAATCATGATGAGTTTGGCAGAAATCAGGAGAAAAGTCATTCCGAAAACCTTCATTCTGTTCAATCGATATTTCGACCATTTATTCAGGGCTCGGTGGATCAGTTGGTTGGTATTTCACCTTTACTGCACTGTTTTCCGTACGCTGCGGAGATCAATAGGTGATACATCGGCATTGCATTGCAGTCGTCATATGGATGAACTGTCCCTGAGTACAACATTGAACACTAGGTCTACTCAGATAAATAAATAACTTTATGCTTTGTATTATTGTAAGCGAATGTTCCATATTACGAAGGTTTTCTTGTCATTTATCGTTATAAGATATTCTGGATCCAACGCTATCTGTTACTTGTTACTTAAATCAATCATTCTGAAATATTACTAATCCATTGGAATCTTTACATGTAAATCAAGTTTGTGATTAATGGCTTCATTCAATCATTCTGAAATATTACTGATCCTTTAGGCTATTAACATACCTGGATGTTTGAGACTTGCAGATTCTTAACTTTAAAATCAAGGTTGTCATCTTTAACGATGTAATGTGCTTAGTGTTTTATTCCGAGGTACTCTACACTCTTTATTACAACCCTTGGCGGATTAAGCGTATACAACCAGAATATAAAGCCACGCAATTGACTGGCTTCCTCGGAACTTGTAGGCATCAATCAGATAATACATTACGGGAATACTCCATTATAGTCGCAAAGGGGCCGATTGTCAATAATGAAAACTGCAGGAGTGTCTTGTGATTTGCTGTTTTTGGGCCGTTACGGATCTGTGTTCGTTTTCTGTCAACTTTCGAATTCTGAATATCAAATTTTATGTGATTTTATCGAATCGAGTAGTTTGGGTGATGCCATATTGACTTGTGGAAAGTTGTAGGCGCAATCTGGTTGGTTGAATTTAATTTTAACATGGGGAGTTAACTCGAACCTTGATGACTCCTTTCAACAGAGGGCGCCAATGTATATTCCGTTTACAGATGTTCGGTCTGCCAAGGGTTGTAATGTAGAGTAGCTCGTTATAAAACCCTTGGTTAGCGAAGATGTGATATTGTAAATGTGTACATGAAACGCACAACAATCAAGTCATCGACTATGTTTGGCAAAATATAAATTCAACCGAAAATTATGGTATCCATTTTATGACGCGAAAGGATCTTTGGTGCACTTGTATGGTCGATAACCTACAAGTATACATATCCATGGCAAAACACATACAATCATATTGTTGACACTTGAAAACAATCTCTATTTAATAAGCATTTCTGCAGGATAAGAAAAATAGTTACTTGTATGTTTTGCCAGACAATTCAAAGTGTCCTTTTTGAAAAACAGACGTCCTGGAATCCACAAAGAACATTATGAACAATGGTTACACCATTTATTTGTGAAAGAGGTTTGCTTTGAAACCCATTCTTAAAGAAACGAAAGTGTTTGTTCTCAATCCATAATAATCTTCAGTAAAAATAGTGTAATAGCTGTTAAAGTAATGTGAGTTGTGTAGTACTGTTTCAAATGTTAAAATCCCATGAAGAGATATTGAATTAAATTGAATTTATTCACCAAACAGAACAAGAAATAAATAACAGCAGTTGATTCAAGGGAGTCAGCGGGAATAAAACACCAGAGAGCTTGTTCTATCCCTCAAATAAATTATTGGTTAAATGAATCTTAAGATATAGGTTGGAAATTCCTATTACAGGTGTAAGCCAATGACACCTCCCCAGGAAAGGTGTTCGGAAGAAGCTAAGGCGAAATCTCGAGAGAGATGTAAATTGATAAATGACGACAATGGCCCTTTCTCTGAATGTTTGACCAAACTTTCTGACGCTGGTTCTCAGTACTTCGAGTCCTGTGTCTTTGACATCTGCGTGGTGCCTGAGAATGACGAGTTTTTCTGCCCAGCCTTAAGTGCATTTGCAGCTGAATGTGAAAATGCCCAAATCAACGTGAATTGGAGAACACCAGACAGATGCCGTAAGTTGACATAATAGGAAGACAAAAAACACACCTCACTCCATTGCAATCGTGCGTTATCATTACAAAACTACTGTATCTCATATTTTTTGGCTGTAAATATGTAACAATGCATGATGTGTTCAGTTAAATTGCAATATTAACACGATTTTTTTACTTAATATTTTAAATTACACTTGAATAACTCTGAACCACGTTAAATTTACCAAGAGTGTATCTTCCACATATAAGAAATGTACAGGATATATGCAATCTCCGCCGGAGCTTCGCCATGAAGGTCCGGATTGAAATGCAATATACTGTTTGATAGAATCGTTCTGATACAAGTTAACTCACCACAAATAACGTCAGGTAATAACGAATATACTTGTTGAATCAACCATATGTTCATCCACGTAAATACCACTGTCTTCTTGCTTTTAGTTTTTTTTATATATACCCCCAGCTCCCGAGTGCCCAATAAACATGCACTATGAAGCGGACGGCAGCGCATGTCCAGCGACTTGTTCAGATGTCGATTCCCCCCTAACATGCGACAAAGCAGATGTAGCCGAGTGTCAGTGTGACGAGGGATATGTAATGAGCGGAACAACTTGTGTTTTGGAAGAAGAATGTGGATGTACCACAAACAATAAATATTTTAAGGTAACACGTTTATGAATAGCTGGATTTATATAGGATAGCAATATAAACTAAACAATTCAAACTCCGAACACTAAAGGAGTTTAAAACTTTCTGAAATAAAACAATAGTGTAATATTTGATAACTATGAAGGGATAGGAGATCTAAATTTTTATGAGCTATAGTCTTGTATAGCTCCAAGACATTTTCGCTCAATTTTGAGGATTTCTTTATTGCTCAGCCTAAAAGATAAGAATTCAAACTTTATGCTCGTGCAAAAACTGATGTGAAATTCTTATTACCAATAACTAATATTTTAGTTTTCCACGATGTTGTTCAAGTCGCTGGTAGTGGACGGTTGATAAGGTGTTAAGTGATAAATAAGATT
>JAVFBZ010153384.1:0-18879 GCA_032466195.1 Katharina tunicata
TATTACCAATAATGAAACCATAATCATGTGTTGCACATTTTATCTTTCAATGTCTGACTGGAACAACATAAATATCCATGGAAATAATTTCCCTTGCCACAGCTAACGGCGGACTTAATCGCAACAGCTTAAAAAATCCCTGCTAAGGACGCAACTCATATGGTACAGTTCGATCGATCTGTTGTGGATACTGAATAGTTTTGCGTTTTTGGAAACAAGATGTATAAACTGGGCATTTCGTCGGAAAAGATCAAAAATATTCCTGAGTTAATTATTCTATGTTCAGGAAGTGTTTTTATGGCTTTTTTAACTTTATTGAATTTTATTCTTTCTCTATTATAATATTGTTAAACGAGTTATTCCCCTATATGCGGACCATGAACAACGGCTGGAAAACTGGGAGAAAAACATCGTAAAAGCCACCAGGCTATTTTTTATAAACTTTGTCAACCACTCATATAGGCCTACCTGTATGACTGGCATTCGCCCTCAACCATTGTTTGTTTGATTTGGGTTTTACGCCATACTCAAGGTTATTTCACTTACATGACGGCGTGTCATTGGCAACATGCAAGACAGGACAAAACATTCCCATAACGTTAACAACACAGAACATCACAATAAATCGGCATCCTGTCTAATTTCGAGTGTTTACACGCTCCATCTTACCATTTAAAGTCACATACGCACCCCAAAATTTAGATTTTTCAACTAATTCCGTTTGCCTTGATTTTTTACAATATTTGATGTTTGTTCAGAAATTAAAAAAAGTCATGTTAAAATAAGAAGTATTCACTAAAGGCTTGTACGGACCAAGGGAAATCTAGCAGTTTAACGGAAAGAGGGCTGGCCATATTGCCTCAAAAAGACTTTGATCCAGACGTGATGAATGACGCTGTTTGTAACGAGCCAACATTTTGAACCTCGTGTGTCTAACGCGTTTGACTTGGGGTGACGTCGGTACATCTCAAAGTGTGGGAGATGTGACAGCAGATTGACACTTTTCCAATTGAAATTTCTGGCAGAGTTTTCAGTATTATTTACTTTTACCAGGCTTTTAAACTACCTTTACCTTCAAACCTGGGGTAGAATTAACGGAATACCTCTAAGTTTACTTTTTGGTAAAAATATATATAATTCATATGATTCTGTGAAAACCCAAAATACATAATATTTGGGTGCGTATTTGACTTAGTGTGAGGTTATTTCACTTACATGACGGCGTGCCACTGGCAACATGCAAGACAGGACAACACATTTCTAAAAGGTTAACAAAACAGGACATCACAACAAATCGGTTTCCTGTGTCCTTTAGCTCAGAAAGCAATAGGGAAGACAGGGCTTATGCGATCAAGGCACAGTAAGGATATTTACATCTGAGGATCGTTTCACTCGCTATTCAGGGACACTATTTGAATATCCAGTTACACCTGTTATCTTCTTAAGCAGTTTGCTGTTCCGGATGTTCTGCATATATACGTAACAACGAATCAAGAGAGACGAATATATTCAGATTAAGTAAGTGCAAATAAAAAGTAAAATATTGCATTTAATTAGTATAACACATTAAAATAAACTATCCATTACTTTTAGAAAATAAAGACAACTTTATTAATCCCCTCCCATCCCATATTAGCATAATATAATAACAATAATTGTTTTGCTAATTTGTAATGAATCTAGCAGAATGAAAATTTCCCAGGTCTCTTTGATTAAAATGAAAACAATTAGTCTTCCTGATAGATACTCACAAGAGTGTCTGATAATACGATAAAAACCTGCCAGCACAGTAATATGTACATCACAGATACTGCTGCTTCTCTCAATGTGAAATAAAATTACACACACCATTATAATAAGAATAAAACACAGTGCATTTCAACTAGAGGCTTCCCCTGGTTCTAGTTCTCCTTCTTCTATAGGGGACTTCTCAACAGTTCCATTTCCCTTGGCAGATTCAGTTTCTTGGCAATTACTGCCCACAACAGGTTTGTCTGGTTGTGAACCATTTTCTGCAGGTGCACTCCCAGCTTCGGGTATAGGTGATTCATTCTGTTCTGGCACAGGTTCTACAGTTTGTGTGGGTTGTGCAGGTTTTTCTGGTTCTGTCTCAGTATGAGCAAATCCACTAGTATTTACAGCATCAAAATTTATTATTTTAGAAGGTTCCGGACAACTTGAGTCCTTCGATGTCATCAGCACTTCAGAAGGTTTTTCCTGTGGAACAAAATCCCCTTCAGCTTTAGGCATGTCATCAACTGGAGTCGCATCTAGATCCTGCGTTGGTTGCGCTTCTTGAGGTGCTTCTTGAGGCGCTTCAGGAGGCACGGGAGAGGACGCCTTGGTATGAACAGAGTCAGACATAGGTTCAGGATCACTTCCATTTTCCTGACACTTAGACTCATCAACTGCCTTGGGGTCCACACATGAGCTGTCTGACTGAGCATTGAGATCAAGTTGTGTGGTATCAACAACAGGTGGAGCAGTAGTGTTTTTAGCAACAGCATCCACCTGTGCATCAGAAATACTATTGTCTTTCACATTTTCACTACCACTCGTTTCTATACTTTCATCCATATCTACACTCTCTTCCATATTAACACTGGTGTCCAAGTTCACAGTATCTTCCATGTTTACACTAGTATCCATCTTTGAATGATCATTTATGTTTTCTCGATGCACAGATTCATTTTCTCCTAGTGAAGGATCAAGATTACTCCATCGACTTTTCCTTCTGCCGTCTTTGTCCCTCGTTGCCCTGTCCATTTTTTTATCTGGGTTCTCCCTGTCCCCATGTCTGTTACGACGACTTCCTACATCTGGTGGCTGTCCCATGTCATTTTCCTCATCCATTCTATTATTTCTGCTATCACGTCTATTTGCCCTCCAATCTGGATTTCCATCATTCTCCCGTCTGAATTCATTTCTTTCAAACCTGTCAAAAGGACCTCGATCTCTCCCATGATCTAAGTCTCTTTCTACCCCTGGGGGCCCATCTATAGGTCCCCACCTATCTGAAATTAAACCACGATCATCAGGTCCATTACCATGTGGAGGAGGGAATCTCATCCTATCACGGTCACCGAACCTGTCAAATTCTGGGCGATCAAATGGCCGATTGGGACTATCAAACGGAGGGCGCATTCTATCGTCCATCGGGGGACCAAAACCAGGCCTTGGTCCACCTTGTTGGTGAAGTTGAAATCTCTGATGAGGAACCATCATACGCGCACCAGGAAAACCAGGTCTAGGACCCAATAAAGACTGTCCAGGGTTCCTCGGACTCCCAAATCTATTGCTCATTAGAGGTTGAGGTCCACCCATTTCAACAAGACCCTGTGGCCTGAGAGGGCTCCCTACACTGCCAGGTCCAAATGGCCTTAGACCTAAGGGCCCACTTAGGAACCTGGCATGAGGTCCATTCATATCTGCGCGTTCTGGCTGCATCAAGCGTGGTCCTAACAATGGTCTTGGAGAGTTGGGATTCATGTTACTATTGTGCTGATTGAATAATGGCGGTGCACCTCCCCTGGGTTGGGGTAGACGGTTCCCCATTGCAGCATTCTGCAATAACTTGGGATCATGCTGTAATGGCATACGGTTTTCTGCTGGCGGCTGTCCAAATGAATTCGCGTTGGAAAAACGATTATCCCCGTCCCTTCCCGGCAGCTTACTGGGCCAATCATTTGAGATAACTTTGGTCACTGTTGCTTGTCCTTCATCCTGTTCGGGTGTTGAGTCTCCATCCCCTAAAGGGGCTCCACCGCTGAAGGCTGGTGGTGGGAGTCTGAAGTTAGGAGGCGGGACTCGTGGTGGTGGCACATTGGGATTATAGCCATGTGGTGGATTGAAAGCAGCATGAAACACCCCAGGGTTAGGGTTGTTAAATCCAGGCCTGACGAGGTGTGGTCCAACCTGTTTTACTGCACTGGGACCTCCTGAGCTGGACATGATATTCTGGATGGCGGCGTTAAGCTGAGAGCCAGCTGAAGTT
The DNA here is from genome assembly GCA_032466195.1 of Katharina tunicata. Classification (NCBI taxonomy): domain Eukaryota; kingdom Metazoa; phylum Mollusca; class Polyplacophora; order Chitonida; family Mopaliidae; genus Katharina; species Katharina tunicata. The sequence goes on from JAVFBZ010153384.1 coordinate 3,995, forward strand.
GTAGATGGTTGATTAGGAATGGACATCAAAGGAATTGGCATACTTGTATTTACCTGAAACATATATATATATTTCTGTAAGTACTACATACAGTTTTGATAAGAACATCAATATCCCATCAAAAATGTTCAATTACAAAATGGGGTCAGACAGTGGCTCAGTTGATTGAGAATTGGACTGCAGAGTCCACTTCAATGTTCCCATAAAAGGTTTGAATCCCCGCTGTGGAGTATATACGTGATTATACATAAGGGAATATATATAAGGGAAGTTTTCTGGTGGCTATGGTATGCATGATTTAAGGCTCTGGTGGTTATAGAGATTGTGGGGTGGTTCTTCCTAATTTTTTCTATCAGTGTTCATGTCAGTGAAATACTTTTGAGTATGACATTAAACACCAATCACATAATAAATATGTCACTTGAAAATATGTATTGAAAATACAAATATTGTATATTGAAAAACATACTTTAAACAAACAAACAAACACTTTTTTTTATATACTGGCCACAGACGAAGGTAAGATCTTATTATTCCATGGCAAATCCATTTCATTCTGGCAACATATATTCTGTGTCTATCTGATTTATGCTGTACTGAAGGTAATTTCACTTAAACGAGCATCAAGGAAACAGTGGAAAAAGAAAGGTTTCAGAAAATCTTTTGAAATTCTTGAAATTGTGATTGGTGTACAGAATTTTGTGGACATTACCTGAGGCATCCTCTGTTGGGAAAGAGTCATGATGGGATGCATACCCACTTGCCCAGGTAGACTAGCAAGCGTCTGACCAGGCATAGGAATTAACATCGGGTTCAACATCCCAACAGGTGGCCCAGGCTGAAGGACACCTATGGAATTTCCTGGCATACCTAAAACATATATCAAAAAGTTAAGAATAAACAAAGTTTACAAGCAAAATATATTTTAAAAAATGTTACCAAAATGTTCACATTACTGGAAATTTTGTTTCATTAAATCAAAATTAACAATCAAAAATGGCAATACAATTTTGGGTTGCTTTAGTTTGCTGTTATGCTCCATAATTCTTTAGATGAATTTACCTTTCTGGAAGCCCTTAGTCAACATTTTATAAGGAACCCGGACAACAAAGCTAAATAGGATTTGTCTTGTAAATACAGCTATACTGTGACAAATGTTTATTTGTCTGTTACCTGGCATTGGAGGTGGAAATGATGGTTGTCCTGGTGGCATAACAGGGGGTCCTCCTGGTGGGAGGTTAATTTGAGCTGGATGAGGTTCCATTAGGGAACTCGGCTGCTTCTCTTCTGAAGTATTTTCTGTCTGCTGTGCAGCAGCTGCTAATTCTGAAATATAATAAATACAAAAAGCAATCAGTATAAAAAGAACAGTGGAAAGTCTAACAAAACACCTTTGGCACAAGGCTGTTTCAGAAAATAAATCATTGAAGTCAACGAACGTATTTATCACAACTCCTCAAGTTTACCTTTGGTTTCTTAGCCCCGAGAGCACCAGGGAACAAAAGGTTGATGGTGTTTAATGCTGTGCTCGAGGGTATTTTATTTATACACAGGCAGTGTATTCAAACAGTAGGCAACGACAAACACAACCAAATACTAGCATAAGCTCTGTTAGAAAGATAATGTTTCCCCAGTAGGAAGTATTACATACTAAAGGAAATTAGAAACATACTGTCCATAGCCAGTCGGTTAACCAGGGCACAGAGGAACTACCAGATACTATTTGGGGATAACAGTAGGGGAAATATAACATAAAGAAAACTTGAAACGTACTGCCCATAGGCAGTCGGTTAACCAAGGCACAAAGGAGCTATCAGATACTATTCGGGGATAACAGTATAACATCATAAAGGAAACTTGAAACATACTGCCCATAGCCAGTCGGTTAACCAGGGCACAAAGGAACTACCAGATACTATTCGGGGATAAAAGGAGGGGGAGTATAACATCATAAAGGAAACTTGAAACATACTGCCCATAGCCAGTCGGTTAACCAGGGCACAAAGAAGCTACCAGCTACTATTCGGGGATAAGTCAACACAAGTGTATAACTATAACCTCACCTTTCAAATGATCTGGCAATGTATCTTCATCTAACATTCCCCCATCTATAAGGAGTGAAAGATCTTTAGGGAGTTTGTCCCAGGGTATATAGGTCACTCCTAGATCCACAAACCATTCATCTTTAAAACCAAGGTCCTTCAAACCCTTGCCAGGAGCCCAAGCAATCTGTGAAAAACAAAAGATCACTTTTTCTTTATTTTACATTTTCTTTTTACATTCATTATAATAATGGAATGTCCTTGTGAAGGGTGATAAACATGCTGCTGTTCACCTGTAATACTGGTACCAGAAACACTACTTCCAGTAACTACAAAGGCCTAATATCTTATCGTTATCAATCATATTTACAACATAATGCATTTATTCTTTGCCTTGATACATGTACTTTAATCTACACTAACCATATATCACTGCATTAAAACACTACTACAAATGGCTTATTTAATTGTTAAAAAAAAAACAACCAGAAAATAGATAAGTATTCACGTCGTTGGTTTTTAATAGAGGTCATATGACGTTGGAAAGGTTGAACAACAGTTTCCATAAATTTGATCAAGAGTGATTACAGGTAATATTTGGATTTGTATAAGGTTTGGAACATGGATTAAGCTTTATTACAATACACATTGACTTAGCAAGATGGCAGACCTTTATAGCACTTCCATTGATCTTCATTCCTTTCATTTTCTCTACAGCTTTAGCAGCATCTTTCCTTCTGTTCAGACAGACAAAAGCGCAACCCCTGGGAGGAATCATCTGTCAAAATAAAAAATTGTATTTTAAAATTACATTTTTCACACAATCATTAAATGTGGATGTTCAGAAAACTCTTCATTGGAATCTCAAAATGTAGCCACCAAAAAGTCAGAAACGTCCTTTTATATCGAAAGTTTACGAGTGGGCTTTAACCAACAAGTTGTATATTGCAGGGCGTTTAGAACGTCAATCTTCATCTAACTATGTCAGGATGACGTTCAGTGGGAATTTGAAAGCAAAGTGAAACACTGAAGTATGGCCAAGCTGCCAAACATAAATCAATTCAAATATAAACATACAAGTTCATGTTTGCGACATTTTCAGGTTTAACAAAAATCTCAGAGAGAGGAGAGGCACAGGATTCTCTCACTCGGCACTGGCTTTTTGGAAAATTACAAATTTATAAAACTTACATTGATGGAGTCAACAGCCCCGTAATTCTCCAATTCCCGAACAAGTTCTTCTTCTGATGTTAACTTAGCCAAATGACCAATAAATAAAGTAGTGGAACATACTACAACAGAGCAAATAGAACAAGGGATTATAAGTGGTACAATCTCAGTCACACACAGATACCAAGTCTGTTCAATTAAAAAATACATTGTGGGTGTGCTTGTCTGATAGGCAGCAAGCATTATTTTAATGTTTTTAATTGTACAGGACAGCTTTGTGATTGGTGGAGGATTTGAGTGATGCTGTCCAAAATTACTCGGATAAATCAATAGGAACCTAAAAATATTCATGTGAATCTATGGCAGTTGAATGGGCTTCAGCAGTAAAAAGTACAATAAACTTTGCCACAGAGCGATCCTTAAAAAGGCAACAAGACCTATCTAGTTCCAGATATACCAATACTCACCACTGACATGTTTTTCTTTGATTGGTGGTAATCTTTTCTTCCACCTTTCTCTTTCCTTCTCCCTGGCCTTTTCTCGATCACCAGACCTAAAATGTACAAAGGCTTATCAAATATCAAAAAAATATGCTTTTAAGTCAAATAACAAGAGTAAATGATGCTTACAATTGCTTTCTACGCTATTAAAATATATATTTCAGTAGCTGTGAAAACTTGGGTTCTTAACCGGAGTTGGTTATTACATTTAAACTTCTAACAAAGTCTAATCAATGATAATCATTTAAGAAAATATACCTTGATCTTCTATGCCTATCACGTGACCTTGATCTTTTCCGTCTTTCTCTTGATCGAGATCTTGATTTCCTGCGCCTCTTTGGTGATCTAAAGTAATAGGTAATAAAACAGTATTTTCTGATCACAGCCTGATACAACTGAACTATGATAAAACTTTGTACTTTTATTTTTTAACCTGTTTCAAACCAGGCAGAAATAATTTGTGGAGTGCAATGATTTTTTTTTCAGGAAAAAGATAATAAATTCTCACATGCACAACTAACTATAAAAAGTTGTTTATGAATAATTACGGAACTTACATTGAGAAAAAATCTCACATATCTTTAATTAGTGAACGTTTGAAATAACTTTTTTATTAGGAAAAAGTGAAATGCCTTAAGTATTATGCTTTACACATATTAGGAAATTTGTATTGAACAGAATTTCTACACAAATGTCTGAAAATAGAGCATCTAGCTGTATAATGTGCCCTTACCTTGACCTATCTCTGCCTCTATGTGATCTGTCTCTATGATAATCATCTTGAATAATAACAACATCGTCCGTCTCCATATTCTGTGAACGATCATTTGGTGGGGGCTCAACATTTCCAAATTGGGGCATCATTTGATGGCCCGACATCCTCCCTCTTTGCATCCCTGAACTCTACAACAAGAAAAGGATTTCCATCATTTATCACCACGGTTAAATCTGTGACCAAGCAAACAATGTAAAGGGCATAAAAGTGATTGTTTGTTTGATTGGGGTTTTACAGCCTACTCAAGGTTACTTCATTTATATGACAGCCCAACTGGTGAAGGAAACAACCTTTTTTTTTTAAACGATGCTGGCAACATGCATGACAGGACAGAACATTCACATAACATGAGCAAAACAGGACACCACAACAAATCGGAATCCTGTGACCACAGGAGGCTCCCACCCAACCACCCGCGCACAAATGTGAAAATGCTGTATATGGCCTTCCATATATATGGAAATCTTGTGCACAAACCAAATAAATGATTCTCTAAATCACTCTATAAGTTATCTTGTAACTCTTTTAACTGCATAAAAGCTTCCAACACAACAAAATTGTAAAAAGTAAATAAAGACAAACTTTTGACAGCCTTTTCTCAACAGGCACTTTTCCCCCCCAAAACACCTTGGTATTGAGCCCAAATCAAACTTATGTTACTAATTTATTTGAATGGTGTTTAACATTGTACTAAATGTTATTTCACTCATAAGACGGGGTGCCAGCCCAATTGGTGGAGTAAACCACCCTAAATGACATTGGCAACAGAGAAAACACCACAATACATTCACAGGATGAAAAACAAAACACCGCAGTAAGTCTGCTTCCTGATGCCCATAAGCTTAGAGGGCCAGCAGGCTTCCATCCAATCCCCCGCTAATTAGCTTTGGGGTAATTTTGATAAAAGATGGGCGAACAAGACAATATCTGTTGGCATATAACTGCCAAGGGATAAAAACTGTGAAAATGATAACCTTGTCTATTCTACACCTACCTGGTTGATTTGTTGGTCAAACTCTTCCTGTTGCTGTTGTAACAAACGCTTTCTAAGCTGCTCCTGGATGCTAAGCTCATTTTGTAACTGTACGTCCTTCTGGATACTTTGAGACATCTGTTGAATATGTTCCATAAGGGCTGGGTCAGTCAGAAGACGTCGGACAGGTCTGAAGAATTATCAAAGTCAAAGTATTAAAAAGATTAAAATGCAAAACAAAAGATTAAACCAAAGAAAGGGCAATTTAAAACAAGACTACAATCAGAGTTTGCTTAACAATGTGGAGTAGAATATAACCTACACGTTTTGAAAGTCTAAGTTAAATAGCTATCCAGATACATCCTGTAAAAACTTCACTGACCTGGCATGGACAAACCATTTTTCATGTAGCTGAATTGCATAATTTTAGAAAAACATTTTACATGGAAACAGTGGTCTGCAAAGAATGTCTGATATTAAGTTATCAACCTAATGGGTAACTGGTTTCTTGAAAAAACAAAAGATAATATGATTAATTTGTTTGATTTGGGGTTTTAATGCTGTATCCATTTCACTCATATGACTTTGTGCCAGCCCAATCGGTGAGGGAAACCACCCTAAACGATGATGGCAACACAGAAGATGCCATGATACATTTACAGGAAAAAAAACAGGAAATCGGCTTCCTGCTGCCCCTTAACTCAGAGAGCATCAGGACACAGGAGGCTCCGCCCAACCAACCGCTAAGATGATGGAAGTCAAAACTTGTCGGTTTATTTGGTTTAAGAAGTGGTGAATTTTTTCCCTGTAATGTTGTCGGCTTTTATTTATTTCTCTCCATCTTTGATTTGTGTACATGGGTATATTCAAAGGTATTTCAGTTAAATTGCAACAAGTGACAGTGTATGTTTAATTTTGATGTTCTCACCCAGCAGTATTGCTATTGGCTCCACGATCTTCCTTCCTGTCCTCATCCTCATCACTTTCACCATAGTCAAAATCCAACAAATTCTGTTTAAATACACATAAATCAGACTTAAGACAATCATAATTATACAAATGGAAGCAAGGTAGGTTGATTTCTTATTTACACAACAGCCTTAATCAAGTTGAATATATCGACGACAAATTACCCTCCCATCAACCAGGACATGTAAAGCAAATGGTCTCTTATAAAGTAACTTGCCAAAAATATAAAACAAAATCGAGCATCTTATTTTTCAATAATCCATGGATAAGACTGTATGGGGATTCGTGTGTTGTGCTCAAGGGTATTTCACTTATATGACTACTATTTGTTGCAAGGCTATGATGGAAAACTGGAAAGTAATCTCATAAAAAACACCCTGAGATCTCCGCAGGCTGAGGAAAACTTCTTTGAGGCGATTCGGTACACTGAAAGAGACTCAGCTGCCTTACACTCAATCGAGCCAGAGCAAAACAGTTAATACAGGAAAGGGAGACAACCCAAAACGGTGTGATAGACCAAAACAAAGAAATGTCTAAGAAAAGTTTTCAGTGGATTCTAAGTGATAACATTTATAAAATAATAAGAAAAGCTAATAAAGAATACATTGTACCTAGCCTCATAGGATCAAATGGGACATTCTCTAACTTTTGGGGACAAGAAAGTCAAAGAAATATGTCAGATCAATATACACAGATTAAGTTTGCTTGTTTGTTTGTTTGATTGGTGTCGAACGTCGTACTCAAAGGTATTTCATTTATATGACGACGAGGATTCTCCAATCTGCTCTACTCAATACGATGGAAAACCGAGAGGAAACCTCGTAAAAACCGCCCCCGCGATTGCCGAAGTCACCTCGTGTGACTCCCTCATATACCTCAGGTCCACTGGAAGACTTGAACCCGTGCGGTACATCGAAGGAGGATCTACAGTCAGACGCACTAACCACTGAGCCACGGCGCAGGCCCCCACAGATTAAGTAAACTATCATCTAGTATGATTGCTAAGCCATGCAAATGTATTTGATAATGCTTCAACAAACACAAAAACTGGTTGAAGTAATTTTTATGATGTTCAAGATTTTCATTGTTCAAAACAAATATATTAATGATTACCATACGATGTAAATGATGTGTGTTCAACTAGAGCACCCAATCAATGGGTCTGATGAATTCAAGTAACGCAAAATGATTTTATTTACCAAGTGTGACATTACCTTGTTGAATGCTGGTTCAGGTGGTTTCATATCCCCCGTTCTGTTGAGAAGCTGGTTAGTTAGGGTCTGTATCTGAGCTAACAATGTGTTGTCTATAACTGGTCCTTGGTCCTCTGGCTGCTGCATCATCTGGGTCTGTTCTAATAGCTGTTGTTGTAACACCTGCAATTGTTGTAACTGCTGTTGTTGTTCATCCAAACTCTGAGGCTTTAAAGTATAAAAAAAAAAACAATCACTTTTAAAGTAAATAATAACCACTGAATTCTCAAATTTTGATTTTGTTCGCCAAAACAGTTAACTCCATAAAGACGACCATAAAGAATTAGAAGCAAATTATTTTTTTATAAAAATAAATAAAATATTGATTTGTTGTTTGATTGGGGTTTGATGCCATACTCAACGAAGAAATATTGATCTTTACTGGTTGATTTTAGTACGAAAAACTCAATTGTTAGGGTGTCATAGTTATAGAACAATACCAAGCATTTTGAGACATTATAAATATGTGCATCATCATATAAAAATGAATTTTGTTGAAAATGGTCCAGTTCTTGTATAAATTAGGATAGCTGTGGTTCAAATATTTCACCTAGGACATACCTGCTGGGACTGCTGAAGAAGTTGATTGACTGTGTTTAACATATCGGTTTGTGTTGTTAAGATAATATCTGCAGAAGCCTGGTTGTTGATGACTGGTTCTCCCTTCCCCTTTGGGCCGTCCCCTGATTTAGCTGGTGTTCCAGTAGCACTTTTCTGTTGACTAGACTTTGCAGCAGCAGGTACGACTCTATCTACAGCTCTCTGGGCTACAGAGAAAAGGTAACATATTTATAAATGTACACTTTGGTGTGGAGCTTAAACAATTAGTACATTAATTAGTTGAGGTAAGCAACTAACTGTGTGATCAAAACCTGAAAGGTGTTTTAGATAAATTTTAACAACAAGTTGAGACACGCCCTAATGACATTTTGATAAAATGGACTTCCTTTGACTTCATAACACTAACATGATTAACATGACAAGGTTTTTTAATGGATATACAACTTCTCGGTTTATTGACGAGCAACGTTTCGGGGCGGATGCTAGCAACGTTTTTCAAGCTTGAAACAGTGCTAGCATCTGCTCCGAAACGTTGCTCATCAATATACCCAGAAGCTGTATATCATAAAAAACCTTGTTATGTTACTTTCCCTGCTTCTAAATGCCCAAAGAAGTTACTAACTTGATTGTTACATAAGGAACCCTTGAAACACACCCTAATGACATATGTAACAATCATGTTAGTTATATATAGTCAGAGTAGGACCTTGACCTGCCCGTTGGGTTGCGACCTTGAGTGATATTTGAAACACACCATAATGTCGTAGAAAATCTGTGGAAAAAGTGCATCTCACACACACGTCTTAACTGGAGGAAGCTACATTTCAAGGTTTAAGTCACTTGGAGAATTAACTTCCAAGCAAATATTGAGGAAAATATATTACATTGCACATCTACATGTATAGATAACCTTCCAAAGTGATACTTTAAATTGTAACTGAGAAATGGCTTGTAAAAAAAAAATTGACAGCCAATTACCGGCCAAAATTTTCATAAACAGTGGTCCAAAATTAAGAGTTTTGTGTTGCACCTCACACCTCTTGCATTACACACAGAGACAAATTTGGATATAGCGCAGACATGTGGCTGTGCATGGGCATAGGGAGAAGTATAAGCTTGGAAACCCCTAATGAATTATCAAACAAGACACAGGCCGGACAAACTGATTGATTTATTGGTGTTTAGCGCCGTGCTCAATGGTATTTCACTTATATGACAGCGGTGTATTCCAACAGAAGATGGCGACTCACAATCAAATTGTGAAGTTTGTTTGTTTGGTGTTTGACGTCGTACTCAAATGTATATCATTTATATGACGACGGATTCTCCACGTCTTAATCTGCTCTACTCAATACGCTGGAAAACCGGGAGGAAACCTCATAAAAACCGCCCCCGTGTGACTCCCTCATATACCTCAGGTCCACTGGGAGGCATGAACCCGTGCAGTACATGGAAGGAGGATCTCCAGTCAGACGCGCTAACCACTGAGCCATGGCGCGGGCCCCCAAGTGGTGAAGTCACTTAAGTGTTATCGCTGTTGGAAAGATAATTTCTTCCGTTGCTTAGTATGACAGCATGAATATAATCTGGAAACATACCCAGACAAACTGACAGAAAGGGTAAAACCTACATGCACCCCCTCCATTGGATTAATTTGTAGCTATTTGAAATAAAACAAATCTTCTTATTTTAAAAAATTTGGATCGATGTGTAGAAGCAATTTTCTTGTACCTGCAGCAACAAGATCCATGTTTGTATGGTCAGCAGCTAAATCCATCAACGGCTGTATAACTTCAATTGGAAACACTGCATTTTTCTGCCACAAGTTCAGCACACGCACTATCTTACTCTGCAAAAGTAAACAACATATTGTTCATGGAATTATAAATTTTGCAGGAAGTTAATTTATGTATTATTAGAAACCCAGGGCTCCAGATATTTTTTTTTCTGTGGCGTACTGTACTCCTCCAAATAGCAATGGAGGCGTATTTTATGTCATGGAGGAGTACTAAATGTAAATTAACTTGCAATTTAAAAAGGACATGTTAAAATAAGATACGAAATATTTGTGTACCTTTCCCATTGAGAATGCCTAACATCTGGATTTTATAAATGCGAGTGGTGTTTATTTGAAAGGTAAATCCAGACATATAGAATGAAGCGTTTTCACAGCTATAAGTGCACTCTCTACCAGTGTTGTAATTCGTGTCTCCCACTTCAGGCTGTCAATGGCTTAGAAAGTAGTCCCAGTTAATATGAAATTTCCTTTGCCGTCAAACTAATATTTGTCCCAAACAGCAGTAAACGTTGCAGACAACATTTTAGAACTATAGCCACATGGTCAACCTTGAATGTTAAGTGTAACTAAGGTTCGGGAAAACCGATGTCCAGATCACCTGATCACCCTTCTGTGCTACATAAGTATTACCTACACTGCATAAAATGTGTGACATACGTCGCTATTTCGTTTATTAAAAAAATCCCAAAAAGGTTTTGCCATCCATTTGTCACTTGCAATCGTGAGAAGGCCTGTAGTGAACACGGGTAAAATTTAAGGTTGTATTCTCCAAGCCTTGGGTGTTTTAGCCTTTACTAACATATCATAGAGTATAGCACAGCAATTAATGGAGAGATTTTTAAAGAACTAAAAAAGCCTGGTGGCTGTCAAATCTGTATAGATGAGGTGTATTTGAACTACAGGATGGGTATCTAGTACCCTTAGTTAATTTCCCGTGGCCGTATTTACATTTTTTCAAGGCATAAAATACGCCGATACGCCTCTTAACTGGAGCCCTGAAACCATTCGTCAAATTGTGTTGAAAGTACAAATACAGTAGTTACATTAATTCCAAGACAATTAGCTGTAAACATTCGATGTCAACAGAAATATTTACAATAAGTTACCATTACCAGGACTGTGCCTATGTGTTTGAACAGTTCAGATAATTTTAATAAGATAAAATAATTACAAAGTTTGAAACCTTATAATATGGGGAAAAATTCTAAGTGTCGGTGTCACCCTGGTGGTGAAACGTTCAAGGCTAGATTCCCAAGAGACAAATAAATATGTATTTTTCTATATTTAGACAAATTAAAAGTAATGGCAATCCCTGAACTCAGAAAGCCGTATCAATCTCATTTGAGGATCACCAAAGACTGCATTACTAATTGATAGTGATTAAAACAGGTTTTACCTTTTCATCACTTGGACACTTTAATAGGTTCTGAAAAGTGATGACAATGTTCTTAGTGAACCTGGGTGCATAGACATCTTTCTCTTGACTAAACTGATGTCGAGACTGTCGGACTATTGAGTCTATAACGTAAAGCCCAGGTACCTTATACTCAGGTTTGCACTAAAACAAAAAAGGTTAAAACATCTAAATATAGACAAAATTTCCATGGAGCAATATTTCAGTGCTTGCATTGGTTTGTTTAATTGGAGTTTTACGTCGTAATTGTGGTTGTTTTCTCATGACAGCGTGCCTGCCCAATGGAAACTAAACAAAGCAACAAAGAGTACAAGAAGAGGCCACAACAGAGGCTTTTCACATACCCCTTGGATCACAGAGCACCAGGGCACAAGAGAGCTCCTGTCCACCACACAAGTGCTTACATTGGAAATTCCAGCCCACAGCAGTTTAACACTGGCAAGTTGAGAACAAACAAATACAAGATATATGGCAATAGTATGAAACATGATAACACTGTTGACAAAGATAATATGTACAAGTTGATACCTTCATTTAAAAAGAAATGTAGAGAAAAGGGATCGTAAACAATAGGGGGAAAAAATGTCTTACCTTCAGGATGAATTTCTCCACACTTTGTACAACATGTTTATAGAACTTAATGGCTTTGATGGCACACTTGGTTATATGGGTCATCTTCGCTCTGGAGACAGGTGGCCTTGCCTCATAGAGTGATGACAGCTGTAGAATATACAGATTTAAGGTTTAGACTCACATCAATACACATCAATACACATAACTCATCTTTATTTGGTAGACTAAGGGGTTTTCCACTAAATCTAAACGATACCATTTTTCAGGCACCTAGGCAAAAACTAAAACATAATTAACTTATCCACACATTTTCAGCTTTAACTGATAAGTTTTGGCGTTATTTTTTGCAAGAAAAGATACATGTACAGTTTGTAATGTTTCTAATCTCAGCGCTTAAAGGCTGCCTTGCGCCAGCATTGTCCCAACTAAGCTCAGTGACACATGCCAAATAAATCAATTTACTTGGCTGTTATCAGCAACCCAATTTTACTGATATTATTTGACAATAAAAACGAAGAGAATTTTTTTTTTTACTGAAGTGCTTAGCGAGTTTAAATTCAACAAAAAAAATGATTGCCTGAAGTAGGGCATTTGCCTTAACGAATTAATTTTTTCTTTTTTGCTTTTGTTAAATTTAGCAAAGTGAGTAGAAATATTGCAGCATAGGCATATAATATATATTTATGTGCCAAAATTGATACATGTAGCTCAAATATTTAACTGTCCGTGTTGTCAACTACAGTTCATCCGCTGAGTGTGACATGGTGAACATCGGGATGTGGTGACTGCGTTAAATTAAATCAGTTTCAGACGAAAAATGCATTGAAAAATAACTACACAAAATAACTACATATACTACAATTGGTATGCAAGTGAGAAGTGATCCAATTAAATTATGTTATAGCAAGTCAAACTTTTTATACAGTTTTAGCAAAAAGTGTACTCGGGAAAAACATTCATTTACGAGAGCACGGCAAACAGAAACTATAATTGCAACCATTTTGTGAACCCAAATTGCGCGGACCAGGAATATGAATACGCCAGTTGAAGCAGAACGAGACATCTGTCAAGCGGAGTAACCATGCCGACTGTCAACATGTATGCTTGTTTAAGGACCATGGACCGACTCAAAACGATTTCTGAGCACTTACCAACGACATTCAATTGTGATGTGGTTTGACCATGTAATTCGCCGATTTGCAATTTAATTGGGATTTTAGTGTCAACAAAATAAGTGACGGTGTAAGAGACTGCAGGGCGCACCACGGCAGGCTTTAATATAGGGTCAATTCAAAAATGCCCTCAACACGTCTACTTTTGAAAGGGCAACACGGCAAGTGGTGAGGACATCGCAGCAAACTGACGCATTGCTGCAACTTATGTCAAGGCCTGCTTAACTTTTAATTTTGTGTCGATCAATCGACCATCATGACACCACCAAGCAGGTTTTGTGGTAAAATTTGTATATTACACATTTAGAAATATTTACATAAAGCTTCCATGTAGTACACCATTTATAAAAGTGGCCGAAGTCATTTTGTATGGCAGTAAGGGTCGAAATATTTAAAAAATTCCACTTGTCCCAGCTGAAAGGTAACTTTTTTTCAGACTTGTTATGAGCAGGCAAGATTTTAAAACTCTCTTCTTTTTTTAACTTGAACTGGAGTTCATGGCAATATGAGGTGAACTTCCAGGTTTTGGGTGCAGATACACCCTGCTGCTGTCCCAGACAAAGGCTCTGCGGCCTCTTCATGTCTAGCTTTATGCTTACAAAAAACACCCATTTTATGGTTCTTGCGATGATAATCTATAATGTGTTTTGTATATGACACAAATTGAAATGCAGTTTCCATGACAACGTGAGAGATAGCGAGTGTGGTTGGATAACGAAAACAGCAGAAACTGATGACATTACTCTTTTGTGAAAATGATGTGTGACTGACAAGTCAAGCTTGTCGCTAAGCGGGACTTGAATGTAATGTTGTCTAGGCTGTCCGTGATTACGGTTGTATGGGAATGAAGAGAACTTAAACAAACAGAATTATCACTAGTTTATATTTATCTTTTGATGTTTGACCATTTAGCTGCTCCCAACTAACACTGGTCGCTGCGGACAGGTGGTTTTGAGTTTTACTTGTCGCACTTAAAAATCACTCGTCATATATAGACACCCGTTTATTTTGTTCCCAAGGTAAGACATTTATAAAGAATAAAAAAGACTCCTGTGTCTGCTTGTTTTTTTAATAGGGGTTTCACACCACTTTTTTTTTTTTAATTTACAGTTATTTCACTTATATGATGGTGTGCCAGCCCATTCGGTGAAGGAAACCATCAAAAAACGATGCTGACAAAATACATTTGTTTGTTTGATAGGGGTTTTACCCCATACTCAAGGTTACTTCACTTATATGATGCCATGTCAGCCCAATCGGTGCTCTGGAAACATGCAAGACAGGACAAAATATTTATTTAACAATAACAAAAGAAACACCTCAATGAATTAACATTCTGAGCACCAGATCTAGCTCAGAGAGCAAAAGTTTGATTTCTACCAACCCTAAATTTTTTGGCCAAGATATTTAAAAGGCAAAATTTTGACTTTACAAAAATGCTAAATTCAACAGAGCGACAGCATAGGGTTAGCCAGACACCCGTCCAATTGGACGGGCAGTCTCTGTTAAAATGCCTTTTTGGACGGGCTAAAATAAAACTGGACGCATTTTTCATTTACTGTTCTAGGCAAGCGTGTGCTGTTGGCGCAGCCGGTCGTGAAAACTCAATTTAGGACGACCGATTTATAGGTTTCCCAAAATCAGGGAAGCGTTCGTCTGAAACTTACCTGCCCCAGTTCAAGCAA
>JAVFBZ010153395.1:0-17030 GCA_032466195.1 Katharina tunicata
TGTGTGGAACTCTTTTGTACATATGTTAAATAAAAGTTTATTTTACATATGTTAAATTCTTTTTCACATATGTAGAAATCTTTTTCACCTATGTGGAAATCTTTTTCACATATGTTAAAAAGATTTCCACATATGAACAATAATCAGAGAAGTGATAAAACGGCTTGCCATAGCCCGCAGCTTAATATACATGCAAGATTAAAAATTGACTCGTTGCATGTAAGTGTACTCACTACGGTACGATGCAATACATAAACATAGATGTTGATACATATGAGCCAAAATGGCCGTCCCTCTTTACGTTTAATTTAAAGTATGACAGGCTTCCCTCGGCTCGTACACGCCTTGTACCAATTGCATATTTTTTTACTTCAACGTAACTGTTTCAATTTAAAAAAAAAAAAAAATTTAAAACTTTAAATCGAGCCAAATAGAATATGTTGAAAAATCTAATTTTGAATGCGTATGCGAATTGATATAGCTGTGATTTGCCCGACGACGACTGCATAATTTACAGCAATTTATTGAATGTCACTACATTTAATGGTGCTTCTTTATGACGAAGCTGGTTATATCCTAAGGTTTTAATCATATGAGCCATCCTTTGAGCAGTTTGAGGCACCGACATTACTCCAAGCCGATGTTTAGAAGCCCCGCAGTTCATATAAAGATTCCAAATGTTGACTCATTATATATAAGGTGGGGTCAAAGGCTTTGATACATAAAAGTAAATAAATAAATTAAAAATGAAAAATCTTGACATCTTACAAATCTTGTTTTAGAATCAAGACTGAAAAAACCCAGAAGTTCTAGTTCACAATTCTTGATGAATGGTATTCAAAGGTTCCTTTGTATATACATACTTGTATTGTCATTTCAATAAAATTGTAATCTACTGCCAAGAACGTTTTAAATGTTTGTTTGTTACTTGTTTTAAACTGCATTAATACATGGTGCATAAAGGTCTCGTTTGATGTTTCCTGGGGCGGGTAGCTACCAATAAATTATATAAGGAATCGCACAAATTTATACATATCCTAATCTTCATTGTTTTAATCTTTATTTGTGCAAATGGGTGTGCCTAGTGTCCTTATTCTTGAATTCTGCTCAAAGACCCTGATTTATATTATCTTGATTTGATAGAATCAAATAAAGTTGGTAGCTTTCAAGCATCTGAATCAATAGTGGAAATCATCTGTATGATCATATGGCCATGGCCGGATTTAGAGGAAGAGAGGCCTGTGCTATCCTCCTTGTAAGACCTCTCCCAGGCCACCAATCTCAAGGTAAGGGGAAGATGGAGGGTCTTTTAAACGATATCCAGTGAAACCGAGAATGAGAAAATTCTGCAATTTGTAATTTATTTTCTCAAGTCAAAATATTTTACTGTTAAATACCGTATACAGATCGATACATGTAGGTCCTATGCATAGATGTTAAAAATAACACTGTTATAATGTTTTTGCCATAGCCAAACTACCCTAAATCCTCAACAAATTCGACCGCTTTACCACAGAACAAACAACATTCCGTGCAAAAAGGTAAAGGAGGGTAGAAACTCAATCTTGAAATTTTGAAACAACCGGAAAATGTAAGTTGTAGTTCCAAACTCACATTCACAAATTCAGTAAATTACTTGAAACTTTGTTGAGGATTTAGGGAATATTTAACATTTTGAGGAATAAACGGGATTATTTTTTGGAAAAATTTAATTATAAGTTTACTATTTTATTTGAAGAAAAAAAGAAGCTTACTAATGTAAGAAGAATAAGTGGGTAAACTATCCATAAACACAACCCTATGTCCCAATCAATCAGAACCTATACACTGCAAAGGCTATTTAGATGTTATATTTCCGTTATATTTGCGATGCATTAAATTATTCCTGCAAAAGTGAAGATCTTTGCTTCGATATCGGTGTCGTGGTTGATGTTACAAGCATATGTCGGTATATACTGCATGTTATGTTTAAGGCGCTTTCTATAGACATTGATGTCCAAGATATTCTCTTTGCGATATCAGTGTCCTTCGCTGGTCTTCAGATATTTCATATGTATACTTTATAAGCTTATGGGCTAGATTGGCGGCTGTAAAGAAATCTCTGATTTCATGTTCGGTGCTGGTGAATGTTATGAACACATCATCACGGAATCTTATTTGGTATATGGTATTTTCTTTATATATAATTATTTTATTTATTTTATTTTATTTTATTTATATATGGCTATTTATCAATACTATTGATGTCTCTGTAAATAGCAATAACGTACGACTTTGGACTGCGGGCCGCATCCAACTATTTCTCGGTAGAATTAACTGTTAAACGTGAATTTATTTTTTGACTTCTGTCTTATTTCTGTAAGAGTCTCGGGGAGGTCGTATCCAATGTGTGGGTGGCCATTTTGGTCCAATTTAAGAGTGTTTTCAATTTCCCCAATGGTAGATTCGCATATTGTTAGGTAACATCATAATGTAAAAAGGATGCTGTTAGATGGGACAAATTTTTTTTTTCGATATCCGTGATGAAATACTTGATTGGAGATGTATAAGTGTCCGTGGTATTGACAATTTTAACTGGAAACCCGGAGAGAAACATTATTTCACAAAGGTGACAAGGCTAATCCTCCTGAAGAAGAAGTGCACAGACACCCTGGTAACTATATGCTAACATGTATAAAAAAAACTTAATACAATACCTCATATCGGAGACCAGAGAATCCAGCAAATGCGCGGGAAAATATTTTTATAAAGGTGACTTCAAACAAAATGTTAACTAGCTCAAAATAAAACCATCTGAGATTAAAGATACTCTGACAAGGTTAGACTCCAAAGAGGAAGTACGTATTACAAATGGAACTAAGGACAATAGTATGATACCAAAGAAAGTCCTAAGACATGTTACTTCGTACAACCTAAAAGTGCACGATGTTCAGTCCTAAAGATAAAATTGAAGTATATAATTTGCCTATTGACTTTTCGAATCCGACGTTCCGTTCTGAAAGAACTACACAAAATCACTACACAATCATGCAATGACCAGTCCAGTCCAAATATCGTTTACGACTGATGATGAATCTGCGCTGGCGTGATACTCCAAAACACTCTGCGTAAGAACACATGGGTAAACGAGCATAATTATGTTTTTGTATATTTGTCTGCGGCTAATTAAATATTCAACTATATAATTGAGCAGTGAAGGGTTATTCAGTTGGACATGGAGTTGTTTGTAAGGATAGCTAAACACTTCACTCTTTCATCTAGGAAACATCTAACAAAGGCTTTTAAGCTATCTATTACTTTATGACAGTGTGACTGTCCATTATATTATACAACTCGACCAGAGGCGCTGGCCTATATATACCAAGCCTTTTGATAAATCTGGCGCTGAGTATAGCTGTAACACGACCACCACACAACGTTACGTTCTATTTTAAACTAACAGCTATGTATGATCTCTATGCGTATAATGCAAATGTCGCATACAAATGGCTCACGCGTAATGAGGTTGAGATTCAGGGAGAAAGACAATGGTTTGGGAGAAGAAATGGGTGGGGTGGGGAATTCCGCAAGAGTCTGATATTTCTAGGTGGTCATATAGGTGCGCTTACATTTTCAGTCAGGATACTTAAATTTTGTTTCCTACATAATTAGCACAACATATTTTAATACATTCGTTTGCACCTACGATTTGTAACTGTATTATAAAATAGTTTTAACTGGTCCACCACAGTCACATTTATACGTGAAAATTTATTTCCGGATTTTGGTCCATAGTTTTAAAGCAATATTAAAATGATATGTAATAATGATGACGGTGAATTTCGCTTCAAATATTAAAAACTCCAAAGGTAAAATTACTTAAACATCAAAGAAATCCCAAGCAGGGGGATACAAAACTAATCGACAAAGAAACCCATAACAGCTGAATAATTTGTTAGTTGTTTCCTGGCAATAATAGATGCCATTAGAATCGTATTCTGTTGGGCCACCAATTAGCGTGCATTTGCAGATTGAGTTGTTTTTTTTAGCAGATTTTGAGAGTCGAGGCCTATATTGAGGCAAAGCCGCAATGCTCAACGACATAGTGTTGGGTCCTCAAAAAAAATCCAGGACAATTAACCCATTGGGTACTTAAAGAGATTTGAACCGCGTTATGGAGATATTTTCAATTGAATCCAGCGTCTTATTTTAGGAGATAGTAAACAGAACATATGTATATGAACATATCTCTACGTAAAAAGCAAGAAGCCGTTGCATGCAGTCAGTATGAGAAGAAAATAAGCATACGTGAAGAACTACAAACGCGTGCTATGGATAAATAGTTATGCAACCCTTTCAAAACTGAAAACGGATCTATTGAAGGTTCAGAAATATCACAATACGTACAGCATAGCTAACCAGCTAGTTTCACCCGACATGTATCTTATTAAGGTTTTGTCGAATGAAAGTTTCACACGATAATCACAGATAAGAAATCTTATAGATTAAAGGATAATTAGGCCGATGACATCAATAAAATGTAAAGCAAGCAATAAAAACATGCACTATAGCTATTCACAAACGGACAAGTAAGACTTTTTCTCTGGTTGTCAAGACAACTAAGTTCTGTCCGAGAAAACCCCCCACGGACGATATTATTTGGACTCTCCTTGTTTGAAAACTCTGCTGTAAAACAGATCAAAAGATTCTGCTTACAACCTCTGTGAATAAGGTATTGGATAATAAATAATTATTTTGTTCATGTATGTAGATTATATATTCCCAATAAAATCTAAGTTTAAAGTTTCCTCAGAGAAGATTTAAAAATATCTCTTCAAAATATTTATTTTCAAAGACTTACATAATCAGGACACCCCTTCCAGGCGCTCCCATTCGATGTTGTCGTTCACAGACGTGCGACGAGAGCTGCTACCACAGACTGCCAGAGATCAGCTGATTGAGTGACAGCCAAGCCTTCTGAGTAACTTGACCATCGGTGGAAGATATGTAGTAACAAGCATTGGTGAGCGATTGTCAGACAACAACTCTCTGAAAAGGCCGATATGGCACAGAACACGGACCACAAAAGCTCATTGGCTATACATAGGCAAGCAGTTTCTCTCAAAAACATATTGCCATCAGTGACAGACCAGTTCGTTTGTTTTATAAGTGCTTCTGACTTTGACAAGTTTAGTTTTTATATTTACCAAGGGCCTTGTCTGTCTCAACATGGCCTGTATCGATTGTCCTATCTGTGACTTGTCTATGGATTTTGCCAACTGGGACGCTAGCCTGATAAAAATAGTATGGGACCTGTAGAGAGAAAAATATTCGAGGGCTCCCCTGTTTCGGACACAGTGTCACCGGTTCTTGAGCGGGAGGATTCCTTGGTGGAGTTCCGCCTGGTCGACTGCTCCGACGACGACTCTCAAAATAATGATGGATCGGTAAGAAAACCTCTTTTAATTCCAACATAACGGATTATTGCACGATATTTGTTTACTATGTTTTTCCGTATTAAACTATTGTTTAATATAGTTAATATAGGTATATCTAAAATCACATCCCGTTTAGTGATTAATGTTCTTCGTGCATGAATAACAATAAAACTATCAATTTGTTTGTTTACATTTGTGATAATAAAAGGCGAACTAATTAAAAATTTCAAAATGGTAAACACGACATTATTGTTGGTGCTTGCTACTTTTGTGCGTGTAGATGCAGTGTTCTGTGTCGTTATAAGTTGGGGGTGGTTGGGTTTGGGCATCCTGTGTCCTGGTGCTCTAGACTGAGCAAATGCCCATACCCAACCCCTCGCAACTTATAACGATACAGAACACTGTATCTACACGCACACAATTAGCAAGCACTTTAGCTCTCTGAGCTAACACGCACACAATTAGCAAGCACTTTAGCTCTCTGAGCTAACACGCACAAAATTAGCAAGCACTTTAGCTCTCTGAGCTAACGGGCTAACAGGATGCCTATTTTTTTTGTAATGTTCTGTGTTAATGTTATGTACATGTTTGCCAGCTTCGTTTATGGTGGTTTCACCAATTGGGCTGGCCGACACGCCTTCATACAAGTGATGTAACTTTGAGTACGTCGTAAAAAACCCAATCAAACATAATTAGCCTACTAGGTAATCCATATATAGCATTGCAGGTGTTGCATAATAGCAACAGAACTGTGCAATGCTAAATCATTGTTATGCCCGCATCGTACTGCTGTTGGCTTGGGCACAAAGCCTTCGCAAATGTGCGCACACGCAGTTACCAAACGCCCAGTGTTGAACGTATTGCGTCGCTTCACAAGTGCGTAAGCGAAACGTCTTAAAGTCTTTGTGAAACTACGATGCGGACAAATAATTTGAAATCACCGTCTGACTCTTTTTAAATGCTTAAATTGTCCATTTTCTTCATTCCTTTGTGTTGTTTTTATCAAATTATTACATTTGAAGTAACTCTTCAGTTTCCAAAACTTGCTCCGCAACGTAATTTCAAAACAAAAATTGAGTTTGGAGTGACAGTTTTTAATTTCAACCATCTTGCTTAAAGTAACACAAGCACTCAAAATAAGGGTTTTACAACAAATTCTGATTGCCTTGATTTTAACCAACTTGGAAGTTTATGCATAAACTAAAACAATGACTTTGAAATTAAAATGATTAAGTTGGATCAAGGCTAGTAATAACCAGGAGAAATCTTGCCATAATTCGAATTCAGCATAAGGAAGGCCGGCCATTTTTCCTCGTATATGCCTCAAGTAAAGCTTTTGAACTCGCCGGGTTCATGACCTTATATGGAATGAGTTAAGATTTTGAATAGCGGAAGTTGGCGGGGCTAATTAACGTTTGAATTGGAGTAGCGTCGGTACATCTAAAGGTGGCTCAGTTACGACAGCTGATTGACACATCCACATAATAATATTCTGCCAGAAAATTCAGTTTTTAGTTTTTTAGTTATTATAATACTCTCCTTCAACCTACAAATTTGATGTTGGAATTAATGGAAAGCCTCTTACTTGTATATCCATTTTTTATGAGATTATGTGATAGTGCAAAATTCAGAACTTTTGAGTGCATATGCTACTTTAAATAAAATTAATTTATAATTTCTACCATGCAATACGCGAGATGAATTTTTTAATACTAAAATATCTCAAAGTTAAATTCTTCCTACAGTTATAATTGGGCAAGAGCGGGCGGTTGGGTGAGAGCCTCCTGTGCCCTGGTTCATTCGGAGCGTTTTTTGTCCTGTAAACGTTTTGTGGCGTTTTCTTTGTTGTCAGCGCTGTTTATATGGTGGTTTCCTCCACTGGTTGGACCGGCACGGCGTTATATGAGTAAAATAACCCCAAATCAAACAAACAAATTACAACTGGACAAGTTAAAATCGGTTAGTGCAAAACCTTAAAATTTCACATTTGTATCCAACATTCTGGTCTGTATCGTTATATGTATATGGAGTACATAGTGACTTATAACGTTGCATCTAGTTGCATACAGCTCAATAGTATATAAACTCTCTATGACGTCCACACGCACCCGAAGCGTTGTTAACCCCCTTCATTATATAAATAATCTGGTTATCACTGAGAAATCTAATCGGTGTCAGGCCATAACTCATAAGAAAAAAAAAACAACTAACAAACTTATTGCCAGCTCTTGTTTAAGTGAAATGTCGACATATAACTTGCAATTATCGTCTTTTCTTCAATCTTTATGGGGGTCCACGCCGTGGCTCAGTGATTAGCGCGTCTGACTGCAGATCCTCCTTCGATGTACCGCACGGGTTCAAGTCTCCCAATGGACCTGAGGTATATGAGGGAGTCACACGAGGTGACTTCGGCAATCGCGGCAGCGGTTTTCACGAGGTTTTCCGCCATAATGAATAGAGCAGATTAAGAAGTGGAGAATCCGTCGTCATATAAATGAAATACCTTTAAGTGTGACGTAAAACACCAAACAAACAAACACTCAATCTTTCTGGTCCTTTTTTCTTCTCTGTGTAGTTTTTATCAAAAAATTATATATCGTGGACTCAAAGGCAGAAGTGAATATGGGCATTTTAGGCAAGCTCAGTTAATACCACCTGTCTCATTCTGTGTACCCTCCGTGCTAAATATGTCTATGTCCTCACCAGGTACATAACTGAGTGTAGCCAGAACTGACTATCTGGATAAAAGACATAGACAACAAACAATGCAACCTTATTTTTCTCAAAGTTGTCATTTTGGATATAGTCAATTCTGCCTTTGGCCCCACAATATGAAGTTACTCTAGGTGTCAAAAACTCGCACAAATCGTGTAATTGAGGAGATTTTCGAATTTGGCCGCCACCTTGCTACTCTGGCTAACAAATTAAATTACCCTTTTAAATGTTAGCAATGCGCGAGTTGGGTATTTTTATTTTATAAAATATCTCAAGAGTTCAATTCTGCCAAACAGAATTGCAAACCACGTTACTTGCACAATTTAAAACCATTAAATGCAAAAACTTGAAATGACACATTTTTATCCTGTATCGTTATATGTGGATTACATAGGAGACTAATAAATAACGGTATAGCACTCTGCATCTAGGTAATAACCGTGAAGAACACTTTATCTACAACATTGAGAGTTATAAGTAACGTGTAGTGCTGTTCAGCTGAGAAAGTAGATGGGGTAGTACTTTGTCAGCCGTTATACTAGACTGTGCCTTCCTGGTGTAAATTACAAAGGGATTGCCAGTTATGATACTAGCACGGGCCTACCTGTTCAGTCGTGTTTATTATGTGACAGGGCCAATGTGAACATGGAAACCTGCAGAGTGACAGTTTGCCTTTTGTCCCGGAACTACTGGCCATCCTATAGTCTAACTGTATACCGATATGTTTATTGCCGAGCACCTACCGCCTGTGATTATGGTTTTAACTTGTGCTCAATTGCCATAATCTCTTAAGTAACAGGTTTGACGTTTTGTGGTGCTGTTCGGTTTAGCATATAATATACACCATGTGGGTAGAGAGAGCCAATGCTTAGAGCTCTGCGTGAGGCTTTTGGGCTTGTTTTAGCGTGATTTGAATTTCTCTGTGTATAAAAGAGCTTTTCTCACCACTGACGACGATTATTCATTGCGGCATTTCACCTGAACACATCTCATTTTCTCTTTGACTATAACTGGGTATACCTCATGTATAGTTAAGACCGTGAATGAAACTCCCGACAAAGATTATGGTTTGTGCTAGCAATATCCATTGGTTTTTATAACTATGGGAGAAATCAACGTCTGTTATTTTGTTGATTTAAACGTAAGTTACAATCTAAATAGAGCATGTAATTCAGGTTCGATTTCATCAGTAAATGGCATGCACATCTTAGCTATCAATTTATCGGTTTTAATCAAAATTGTTTGTCTGAAAATAACTTTCTTTTATCTTTTATACCCATGTTGCGAATGTAAAGGGTACCGTAATCTACAAAATATAAGAATTTGCGCTATATTTTTAATTTTTCATATTTAGGTATATGATGTCGGCCACAGTGGTCATACATGTCGAGCGGGGAAAGATAGGAACGTGGATACGTCAGTAAATTCGTCCGTTCACAGCGAGGAGAGTGGGTTTTGTTCGGAGAATACATTAAACCTGCAGTGTTGTGAATCGTCATTATGGTGGACCGGAGAGACTATCGTCAATCCCAGTGAAATAGGTGCTTCGGTTCCCGTCTCACCAGAAAGCCCAGATAGTCCAGATAGCCCAACTGATCGCAGACTGGATTACACAGGGTTTTCAGATATAAATTCTGAGGTGTATAATCATCGCAAAGACGTTGAAAATAAGACACATTTTACAAACTGTCTGGAAATACAACGCGAGGTACGCACTCTATTTGATATATAACAATGAGTATATATATATACTCCGTTGTATTTTAAAGTCACTAGACGCACCCACATTTTTTTTATTTTTGAACTAATTCCGTTTGCCTTGATTTATACAAGATTTGATGTTTGTTCAAAAATTAAAACAGTCACGTTAAAATAAAAATTATTCATTGTGTACAAAGCTTGTACGGACCAGGAAAAACTAGCAAAACTAAAAATCTAACGGAAAGAGGGCTGGCCATATTTGCCCAAAAAGACATTGATCCAGCCGCGGTGAATGACCTTGTTTGTAACGAGCCAGCATTTTGAACCTTGTATAAGGGGTGTGGCTAACACGGTTAACTGGAAGCTACATCGGTACATCAAAGTGTGTCTGAGCTGTGACAAAAGATTGACACATTTCCAATTAATACTGGCAGAATTTTCAGATTTTTTTAACTGTTACCAGGCTTTTAAGCTACCTTTACCTTCAAATTTGTGGGTAGAATTAACGGAATACCTCTAACTTTTACTTTTTGATGAAAATATATATAATTCATGTGATTATGTGAAAACCCAAAATACAGAATATTTGGGTGCGTATGTGACTTTAAGGGTTGATATACTGATGGAATTAAATCGAATCTGACCACAAAATAACTGATAATTCTGACTGTTACTTCTTTTATTTTCCGATATATACGTCTATATAAGATGTTACAAATACGATTATGTATTTGAATGAGATTGACTTCTAACTATGACACTTTTTTTCTACATCTTACAGATAACTCCCGGGATACGAGGCGTATTAGTCAGTTGGTTGTCAAAGGTCCACAAAGAGTTTCAGTTGTCGCTAGATACTTTATTTCTCACAGTCAATATAGTGGATCGCTTATTGAAAGTGAAACCAGTATCGAGAGAATGCTTTCAGCTTGTTGGGGCAACAGCCATGCTTATTGCTGGTAAACAGGTACGTTTTTGCATTCAATTTTGTTCGTATCACATATGAGAAAAGCATGTGGAGAAACATTTTTTCTCAACTTGTATGAAATATATTTAATTGTAAGTAAACATGTTATCAATGAATGGACGCCATGTCCAGCTTGGAGTACACTATAAGTCTACCACTTCGAAAGACTTGGCACTTTGTTTATTGGTCTTCATCGTAGCCAAAGCAGTAAGTTTTGTAATGTAAAGTGGGATCATATTATTTAAGTACGGCTAAAAAACCCAATCAAACAGATAAATTAAATTATTCTTTGGTAAAAAACAAACGCTGCAGTAAAATCCAGATCCAGAAAAATACTCCTAAATATGGTGGGTTTTGTTCTTTCCATCAGGAGGAGGTAACTCCGCCCGAGATACAGGATTTACTGTGGATGTGTGGAGATACATACTCCCGTGAGCAGATGAAAGAACTAGAGAAGATCATTCTGAAAGCCATTAACTTTGATCTGTTTGTACCAACGGGTAGTTTCTTCTTGGAGTATTTTGCTTTCGCAGAAATGTCGGCACGACAAAAGGATGGAGATAGATTAAGGTACTTCGTTAATTTTCGTATATCTAGTTTTAAATGCGTACGTCATATGCTCTTTAGTCTATTTTCCTTGACTATCTCCCATATTTCAGTTTTAACAATTTTGCAAACCTGATTTGAGACCTATCATATTCTAGATGTCCTTATTGCATTGGATTGCCCCAAAGAATATGCCTTTCCAATTGTAGCTTTTCTGACAAGCGATTGTGTAAAAAAACTTTAACAACATCAGTACATTTATTTCAACATAAAGGCTTTGTATGACCCGATTTGTTCACCCGATCTTTAAATATTTCTTGTGATTTTTTTAACGTTTACAATATGTTGATTTCCAGAAATGCTCGGAGACAGGCGAAATACTTCCTAGAGCTGTCGCTTCAGGATTATGAGTTATGTCAGTATCCGCCGTCAATGGTGGCGTTATGTGCTTGGAAAGCTGCAGTAAGAGACTGTGTGTCAGAGTACGAGAGTTATCCCCCTTGGGAAGCAGATTTCAACTCTGGCTCGTTTGAAGATTGTTACAGTGAGTTCACAACTTTTATGTCACGGCTAACTCACAGTTTCCCCGAAGCGAATGTGTTGTGCGAGGAGTATGCCTACGAGGACGTAGACGATTCAGATAGTGACTGAAATTACTTACGTTCTTTTGTTATATTAGCTCTTGACAGTGCTGAAGTAAACGTGACCATATAGCCTGTGATCCTAAGTGACTCAAGTTCAGCACTACGTATGAGGTATATCCAGGGTGGAAGATCAGCTCCTGGAAACAGATCCCATAGCGCAGAATCTAACATTTCTCCCAGAGCAGTGATTTGGTGCTCATGTTGTACATATTGTTAATGTTTTACATCTATTTTTTATTAAAGGATATAAAGCTGTTTAGATATACGATTTAACCTTGGTGCTAAAATGTCGTCTTCAAATGGACCGTATTAAAAATATTGTTTTTTTTTTTGTTGGAAGTTTAAAACCCTACAAAGGCTTTTTGGTTTTATTATTTATGGAGATGCTGATTTACAGTAACATCGTATACCATTTGTCATTTGTTGTTCCTTTTTTCCTAGTTTTATGTCTTTATACTGTTGGTTATTTTGCTTAAAATGTCATGGTTAATATTTGCCGCGTACAAAATCGACCGTGCTGTTTGAATTGCTTTGTCTGAAGTAATAGATGGTATGCTTTCACAACCTCCACCGCAACATTTGAAGTTAAAATTTTCTTATCTGTTAACATGTTTACAGAACTATTTCAGTTTGCATTTGTAAATATTGTGACGACTATCAAGTATCTGGAATGCTGGATGATTATTAATACATTCTCTCGCCTCCAAAGTAGTGAGCAAACAAGACTACTTCTTATGTGTATTTGTGGAAACTCTCTTAAATTTTTTGATTTATGAATGCGTCTCATGAAATTTGTTATGTATTTTGTCATTGAAATTAAAACTGTCATATTAGCTGTTCTGTTTAAAATACTATGCAGCAATACTTGTGCCAACCGGATGGATATAATCTGGTCAATATTAAAGGATATAATACCCTACAAAGCAATGATGTTGTTTCCATTTAATAGTAGTGTTAAAGTGTTGAAGTTGCTTATTGGCTTTTGGTAAATCGGCTATTAATGTCGTCTCTTTGTAAATATTTGCAACTCCGATGGGTAGAATGGTTCTACCAGATGTCCGCGAAAATAAGAGACGGCATTAAAAACGATTTAACAAAACACACAGATTCCAGCATCGCCCACCAGCGATAGGCAAGTAGCTTATTCTGAGCTACTCTACCTTTCAAACCTTGTCGGACCGAGCATATATAACCACAATTTACACAATCTACACAATTGATTGGTTGCACCGGAACGTGTAGGCACCAATTAGATGAAGTTGACGCCATGATGATTGTTTCGAGTTGAAAGCTCATATCTGATTGCCGTGATTGGTTGGATCATTTGTATATAACGGTATATTGATTCACTTCGGTGACGGACCTTGTATGTGATGACTAGGCATTTTGAATATAGCTGAACTTCATAGAGAGGCTGCTGAAGCTTGGCCTGATTAATCGACCGATGACGAAATTGAAACTCTTTCACGTGACGGGATTATCTTGTTGCATTGGTCATTTGAGCCTTATGGATGAAATTGTAACAAGGGGAGTGAATTCAAACCTTGATCACTTTACTTACAGATGGCGCTAAAGTACATTCTGGTAATAGTAACTTTGAATGAAACTCTTATTCACACGCAGAGTTGAATATCGACGAGACTATCTGGACATAAAAAAAGACTACCTTCAGACCATTACTGGCCTCACCAAAAATGTTCTACAGAGAATCTGGTTTCATTGAGTTGAAACCCTGCCGCCGCCTTCACAGATTAAACCAGCGTGAGTTTAATAAAATCGTACATCGCCCAGAATGGCTTCTCAAAATTCGCATCCTGAGAGAATTAGACGACAGCTTAGTAGTGTAATATTAATAATGAATATTTGGACAATTAGTCGGGAGCCTTCTGTGCACTGTGGCTCTCTCAGCTAAGAAGCATCAGGAAACCGATTTGTTGTGGCGTCCTGTTTGTTGTCCTGTAAATGTAGGCCCTATCCGCGTGATGTTTTACGTTAGGCCTACCAGCATCGTTACGGGTGGTTTCCTCGACCGATTTGGGCTGACATGCCGTGATATGAGGATTACCTTAAGCTTTAACCTGGCGTAAAATCACGTTTGTTGCTATATACGAAAATGTGTATTTAAAAGATTCTGGTAGTTGTGGTTTTGATCAATTTCCTTAACGTCACTGTACTCACCCAAAATTAAGAATTTTCAACAGATTTTGATCGCCTTTATATTAACAAGGCTTGAAGTTTGTTAATTATTTCCAACACTTACGTTGAAATAACACATATTCAATCGGTACAAGGCCAGGAGAAATCTTACTTTAATTTGAATTCAACGTAAAAAAGGCCTGCCAGTTTTCCTCATATAAATTCCTCGTGAAAGCTTTTGATCCCACCGCTATGAATAACCTTATATATGCAACTATTAAACATTTTGAATCTTGAAAAGGGCTTGAAAAAAGTAACGTCGGTCGCTCAAAGTGTAGCCCAGGGGCCGAGGTTATAAGAGTTCTTGGGTCTACTCAAGGGCTGATTACATGCTCAACTGAGTCGACTCCGGAACCATGCTCTAAATTCAAGGTACCGGTAATAAAAAAAAGTTGAGTACGACTACTGTGCTCAACGGAGTACGAAAACGCTCGATTAAAGAGCATGGTGCTCAACACCGTACTCAACGAGAATATGTAGTCAAATAAGGCTTTTGATTGGTTTAAATGCGTTTTAACATACCCTTTTCGATTCGATTTTTAAAATCAGTCTGTTATTTTGACCCAAACTTGATTTCCGTGACATGCAAAATTGCTTTCGAAGCTGACGACAAAAACAATGTAACGTCTTTCTATCTCCTACGCTGAAGAAAAGCGTGCTCAAGCGACTGAAATCTGCGTTGATTTTGTACTCGTGCTCAATGCGTTTTTATAAAGTTTTATAATTTGGAGCACAACCGACTTGAGTATAATATAGTTTTTATAATCTCGGCCCCAGATGTGACAATAGATTCACACATCGTCATTTAAATACTAGCCGAAAGCAAAACTTGGTGGGTCTGAGCCTGCTCTGATCCGGACCGGATTTATGTTTGCGTTCACACGGCATAAAAAGGTGAACTAAATCTGATCCGGATCAGATTAGAACGCCTTTTTTGACCCACCAAATTAGATGGGTAAAAAAAAATTCGCCTGTTGGCCTACTGGTGGCGTTCTTTGAATGTCGTGACGTTTTCTTGGTTATTTATTTCGTCAGGAATAACAGCTACTATTGGAATATAGGAGCCTACAGGGGAAACTACTCTGGTTGACAAAGAGTTGGGCTTTTTGTCTTGCCTGCAGCCACTGGTAACAATATAAGCCGGCGGGCGGATAGAGTACAATCTCTGGACGGAAAACAAGACGACAAATAAATTTCGCCAAACCCAAGGGCAGTAAGCTCCCACCACCCTTCCACTGGTGAATTCGGGCTTGTCACAATTTTCATGCTATATGTAAGTACACCAACATAAACCTGGACATTATTTTTCATTTATACCAAAACTATTTCCAGCCGAATACGAAGTGCAGGATCTAATATAACAGGAGGGTTTCTCGACACCTATCCGGATAAACACGTAGGTAAAAACAAAATTGGATTGGATTACTCATACAATCCATCTCATACATGCGTCTATCAATGTCTAAACAGCAGTAACAAAGTCCAGCTTAAACGGGTTGAGGGTGAATTTATTGGGAACGCTTTCTTCCATTCCTTCTTCCTGTCCTTCTGTACAAGGCACGTCTTAAAATACCGTAAAATTGCAGTACCTCCCACGACCCAACCTTCACCCCGCATAAAAATGTATATATTCTTGTAGGCCTATTGCCATTTTTATTTGATTAGGCGGGTTTTGTCGGCGAGTAAAATTGAAGAATGAATTGAAACGTTTTAAAAGAAATTATAATTGTTTGGTAAACGAGGAATGTATATCCTGTTATTCCTGCCCCAAATTGACAGAAATAACTCAACTTCTGCATTTTCTTCTGAAGAATAAAATCAATCAAGAGCTTGCACAAATATTCTGTAGGCATTTTTTTTAAAACAACGGTCAATTGATTTGTGATAGATAATGATTTTAATTCAGTAAATCCCTTGATGAAACCGCATGAGTAGGTTGTTGCTTTACTGGTTGTATAAATGTGGGTTTGTCCCTAAACGACACAAGTTGGAACTGAGGGAGCTAATTAAGCTAGGCGCGATGTTTGAGTTCAAACATGGTTTCGATGGCTCGATTATCACTGATTCCAATAGCACCCTGGAGTGAGCTTATTAAAAAAAAATAACCGCTAGTGGAGTTACACGCCCCTTGTGTGCGCCTCGGGTATATATCCACCAAACATCTGATCCCACATGATTTCATTAACTTTCTCACGGTCATCAATACTACTGGTTTTAACACTATTTTATTTTCGTAACGGAAACTTTATTGTCCAACAGACGTAGCCTTTGTAAGCGCTGTCCTGAAAACATTACAATACAGGCAAACATCACAGCGAAATTAAACACGCCGAGTCCAGTATTTATGCTGTTATTGAAAACGGCATAGAGTTACTAGAGATACATTGACTTATAAATTCTACTACTTGAAAATTAGACAAATGCATTTAAAACATTTTGACACACGAACTGTTATTATTTATAACGACCAATACTGTCGCACCTCGCATAACCAGTATGTACGGCTAAGTCTGTCGCACACTCACATAACAGTATGCGGCCAAGAAAGTTGTGCCTCACATAACCAGTATATATGGCGAGACTGTCGTACCGCGCATAATCAGTATATATGGCGAGACTGTCGTGCCTCGCATAAAAAGTATATTCTGCCAAGACTGCCAACAATCACATAACAAATATATACAGCTGCCATACCTCGCCAAACAGTATATACGACCAAGACTGTCGTACCTCGCAAAACCAGTATATACGACCAAGATTGTCGTACCTCGCATAACAAGTATATACTGCCAAGACTGTCGTACCTCGCATAACAAATATATACTGCCAAGACTGTCGTACCTC
>JAVFBZ010153395.1:17130-39899 GCA_032466195.1 Katharina tunicata
AACCAGTATATACGACCAAGATTGTCGTATCTCGCATAACAAGTATATACTGCCAAGACTGTCGTACCTCGCATAACCAGTATATACGACCAAGACTGCCGACCATCACATCACAAGTCTATTCTGCCAAGACTGCCGTACCTCGCATAACCAGTATATACGACCAAGACTGTTGTACCTCGCATAGCAAGTATATACTGCCAGGACTGCCGTACCTCGCCTAACCAGTTTATACTGCCAAGACTGTCGTACCTCGCATAACAAGTATATACTGCCAGGACTTTTGTACCTCGCATAACCAGTATATACTGCCAAAACTGTCGTACCTCGCATAACCAGTATATACTGCCAAAACTGTCGTACCTCGCATAACAAGTATATACTGCCAAGACTGTCGTACCTCGCAGGACCAGTATATACTGCCAAGACTGTCGTACCTCGCATAACCAGTATAAACGACCAAGACTGCCGACCATCACATCACAAGTCTATTCTACCAAGGCTGCCGTACCTCGCATAACCAGTATATACGACCAAGACTGCCGACCATCACATCACAAGTCTATTCTACCAAGGCTGTCGTACCTCGCATAGCAAGTATATACTGCCAGGACTGCCGTACCTCGCCTAACCAGTATATACTGCCAAGACTGTCGTACCTCGCATAACCAGTATATACGACCAAGACTGCCGACCATCACATCACAAGTCTATTCTGCCAAGACTGCCGTACCTCGCATAACCAGTATATACGACCAAGAATGTCGTACCTCGCATAACAAGTATATACGACCAAGACTGTCGTACCTCGCATAACAAGTGTATACTGCCACGACTGTCGTATCTCGCAAAACCAGTATATACCACCAAGACTGCCGACCATCACATAAAAAGTATATACGACCAAGACTGTTATTGTTTGTTAGATTGGGGTTTTACGCCGTAAGTTAGATTACTTTCCTTCGGCGGGTCAGCGCAATGGGTGAAGGAAATCATC
This sequence comes from Katharina tunicata, assembly GCA_032466195.1. NCBI lineage: Eukaryota > Metazoa > Mollusca > Polyplacophora > Chitonida > Mopaliidae > Katharina > Katharina tunicata. Next base: position 18,128 of record JAVFBZ010153395.1, read on the forward strand.
ATAAACGGCCACCATATACGACCAAGACTGTAGTGCCTCGCATGACTTCTATATATAGCCAAGACTGTCGTACCTCACATAACCATCATATACAACCAAGGCTGTTATATTGTTTGTTGGATTGGGGTTTTACGCTGACTTAAGGTTATTTCACTCATATGATGGCGTAACAGCCCAGTCGGCGAAGGAAACCACCCTAAACGACACTGGCAACACAGAAGACGTTACAATTCAATTACAGGACGAAAACCAAGACACCACAACAAATCGGCTTCCCGATGCTCCTTAGCTCTGGACACAGGAGGCTCCCACTCAATCACCCGCGATTAGATCAAGGTAATCTTTGAATTAAATATAGTAAGATTTTTTGGCAAGTTTGCATCTTATTATTCTGTAATCAGCGCATGCAACTTAACATTTTTCCTACTTTTTTTTGCTGAAAAGGTATTGAGTAAATATGATCTTAGTTATATTCATTTCACTCTGTATTATCCATTTGTCTTTCAAGCACCGGTACTTAGAGTTTTTGCAGATATGAAAATATACATTTAATTACTTTCTGAATACAGTAAATCTAAAACTCTGAAAAATTATAACATTCTTTGGGTATTGGGTCATCGAGATAAATCAAGAAATACAGCTTTCAATTAAAAGCTTGAAAAACTAGAGAAATTCACCATATAAATAATATATATATATTTTATAAAGGTAAAGAAAGACAATTTTGCTACATAGGCGGGTAAATGCTTTAATGATTACTCATATCCCTATAATTTCTCCCTTAATCACCAAACCACCAATGTTGCGGTAGAACGCGTAATAAAATGATACAATAGAGCTGGGCAGACCTAATGAGTTGTACACGAAGTCTATTCACGTAACTGCTAATTACTTATATTATTTGTAAAGCGTGAATCGTTATACCATATTCCCCAACGAAATTTGCCTCTTTTATAAACCCTGCGATTAATTATCAACACCAGTGTCTAATCAGCTTCTGGTTGAACCTCTTACAAATGCAGTTTGACAAGAATGGGGAAATAATTGCTGTATGAATTACAATCATCACAGAACGCTCATCAATTGTAAATTGTTGTAAATTAATTCGATTGACACCAGCTTGATTATAGCTGATTAAATTACCATTTTCGCATTATAATTTGTGTGTAATATGTACATTATACTCTACTTACGTCTTTTAAACTCGTCTTGTAAAATCGACAGTCAACGCAATTTTTTTGGTATGGATTGCAGTTTTTTTATTTTTCAATCGACGTTTAGGTACAAATAGGCCTAGTCGTACCATTATGTTTGACCATGCTGCTAATATCGAAACCGACACGCCCCAATAATAATAACATTTAATGCATAAATATAATTAATACACAAGTAGTGTAAATCCGAAAACAGAAAGATTAATTTTACTCAACGTTTCGACACTTTATTGTATCATCTTCAGGAGTATAATGACAACTGAGCAACAAACATGGAAATATATAGTAGTTAACATAAGAAGCCAGATCATAGTAAATGCATTAAAACATCAGTAAAACAAACAATACAGCAAAAATTAATGTGTACATAATTTATTGCTGTCTTCATTTTACACTGGGCAGTCTTGACTTCATCTTATTAGGGCTGGTAACAAAAAATTATGGAAATCCTCCGTGGAAACGCAGATATATATTCGGTCGTTCTTCTGTGAGCCTCTGTAGCTCAGTCCTTCTAGCCAGAGACCCAAGTTCGAATCCCGGTGGAGGCAAGCAAATTTTCTTTCTGTACATTTATAAAAGATATATTTATTATTATTATAATCATTGTATTGACATCTACTCAGGATGAGAAATTACGGAAAACCCATGAAAACATAATTTTTTTCTCTTGTGATTTTTCATCTTATGGTCTTGGAATAAATGGTATAATTTAACTTGTGCATGAACTTGGGATAATGTTCAATTAAAATTTAACCGAAAAGTGTACAATAATGGCAGAAAAATGCATTATTGAAGAGGATCTTTTGTAAAAATCTACATGACTAAACGTTGGAATCCTAATTAGGCCTACACAGCCACCACTTTACTAAGATCGAGATACTGGTGATACTTTAAAGAGAACCATCTTGATTTGAATGACAGTTTTTTTTACGTAGATTTCCATTACAGAGATAACAGTTGTTGCTGCTAAAGCTTGTCTAGAGTGATATTCATTTCACTTATGGTCTATACATACCCTGCTATAGCCAAAGACCCGTGTTCGAATCCCGGTGGAAGCAGGCAAGATTTTCTTTCTTAACATTTACACAAAAATATATATACATTAACCTTAATTCTGTATCAGAGAACCCATGGCAGCCCTCATCTTTATTGGTAGACCAATGGGTTTATTACTAACTCTAAACGATGCTTTTTTCAGGTTGTGTTCATTTTAATGTTGTTGTAAAGTGTATCATATTAGTCAATCGGAGAGATAGGCGTAGTTTTGTTCTTCGACGGTTGAAATTATTACAAACGAAATTACAGAAAAAAGTAAACCGGTTATACATTGTTTTTCTGATGATTCGATTGTTACGGCTTTATAATGACAAGCGCTTCAGGTTCAGCAGCTTGGTCAAATAAATAAAAACATTTATAAATAATACGATCATTAAAAACTAAACCATTAAAAACAACAGTTATATGTTAATACGGCGCGTCGTGGTTCGATGAAGTTAGTTGAGCTGCTGTGTCCCTTTTACTGTACCATGTATAGATCTGACTGCCCTAGTCAACCATAGGTATAATATATATAAAGGAAGTTTTCCGGTGCTGTGATCGCGGGGTGATTTTTGTTTAGAAGGTTTCTTGATCGTTTTCTGTTTTTTGTGTGTAATTACAGAAACATTCACAACATGTCACACGATATTTTCATGCATGCATTTTATTTTATGAGAAGTATTGTTGTTGGATATATTGATGTCATAAAGTATTCTGATGACCTATAGGAATACGATTTCCACATTTTTGTGGCTTTTGGCGTCCACTTTAAAACCGACTCTTTTGTATTCTTTCTTAATTAACTTTTAAGGCTAAAGAAAGAAAATAGGAAAACCGAATAAAAATAAATTGAGAATTTTTTTTTTAAACTCTTTTTAGCGGCGTTTTAGTGAGAGTGTCAAATACATGGGGGAAGATGACAATATGAGAAATGGCACAAACAAACCACCGTAGTAGCTATTAGTATGTACTAAACGTTCTGTTTAACTGAATAGAATCACTCAGCGAAGGTTATGTTATTAGTCAGGGTACCCCAGGCAGCGCCCCCTACCTCGGCCTAGCCGCTAAGCTCGAGTAATGAGATAAACGATTTGTAATTTGCTAACAGGCCGCGAGCACGTGCCTGTGGTAATATATGTTAACTCATCTTGACATCAGCTAATAAGATCGCTCCCTCGAACTCTAACGGCTCAGTCATTTTGTATCAAACATCAACTCTTAATATAAGAACAGCTTTACACAGCAACTACTTAAACCATTGGATGCTGAGTAATGTATTCGATTTCATAAAATATTAAATGAATGTATTTGATGATATTATAACAATGGTTAAGGTTTCTAATACAAACAGTTATAGCCCATCCACAGCATCGCCAGTAATTTAACTTTACGACTCTATCGCCACTACGTTGGTATATATTTGTAAAATATTGGTATATATTTGTAAAATATATATTTAAAGACAAATAATTCAGATCTCGCATTATATCAATAAAGCGACGAGCATGCAACGACCAAGCAGCCACCCAAACGTTAAAAAATTATATCAAAACGAAAAAAAAACTAATATCATTTTTTTGTTCTTCGTTTGGCTTTTGAATTACAATTTTCAAAAAATACTTTTAATTTTATGAGGATTTGCAAAAATGCAAATATGTATTTAAGCTTTAGATTTTCACTTTCCTCCTTTTAATTTTATAAATTCAGATTGTAATTTACACTGTACGATAAAGGCTATATATAATGGGGGCTATATAATTATTAGTTTGTGGTATTATCGTTTATCGTCTATTTCTCCATAACAGTGACAGTATTAATTGAATTAGTTCAGATCCCTTGCGTGGGTTATTTCTTTTGAAGCCCTCTGTTGTTCAAATGAGTGTGATTTAACATGGATATAACATGGTAGGCCTACTATAATCACGTCAAACAGATGTTTTCGGCGGCGTCCGGGTTAAATATAGGGTCATATTAAACAACAGAAAGCTTATAGCTATGTGTGTGCGTTATGGCAAGCAACACTGTTAGACTTCACAAAGAGTTAATACGCTTTAATCGGCTGAGTGTGTGGATCAAATAACAAGCTTCAGTCTCTACACAATGTATCGTTCAAAACACAAATTGACAAATGTCATTCTCGCGTGTCATATTTCTATCATTTTATTTACGAGAGTTTTTCATCCACGTGTTTTCTCTGACAAAAGGTTAATACCCTCTTTTAAATTAAAAACTGCCTCGACCTATGAACACTGACATATGTCCGGATTATAACCAGACACAACTCTTAAGATTCATATGGCATGATGAAACAAAGTGGAAAAGGTTTGGCACATTTTTTGTGACGGAGATCCATTTGCAGAATTGAACTGCCTCGAAAGTTTTACCTTGCACTGATATATAGATTAGTTATTTTATCGGCCCTCTCTAGATATTTAATATAAGGGCCGATTGGTTGATATGACCAAAATTTTGTATTGGTGTCTGGTGTCTGGGTCTAACAGTCCGGGGTTTGGTGTCCGAACTAAACAAATCTTGAGTACCTTACAACTAAGAGGACGTTTTCCTGCCATAATAAGTACTATATGGTCACTCAATTTCAATTTTTACATACAGATTATCTCCCCCTATTGAACACGAATGACTAACTGGATACATATACACATATGCTGATTATACTGTTTAAGTGAAGTTCAACTGCATTTCTGTTTATTTTATAAGCCATTGAAATCGTGAGTGTCGCCAGAACGATTGTTTATAGCCATCAAAGCAGTACAGTTATGTCGTGCGATGAACAAAGCGATTTATTATAGAAAGAATATCGAACATCTGTTGGTTGTAGGCGACTCTTTTGTCCAGAGCTAATTGATCAATCAAACTTGGTGTAAAAAGCCTATAATCAGGTTGTGTGTAGGTTAGCCGCTGGGGGAGTCTAATTTCATTATTTAGTTTAATTAGCTCTCTGATGCAGGGGATAGGCCTATATGTAATCAGGCGATTATAAACTTCTAATGAATTAATCCGACCAAAGCTTATTCAGGAACAATGCTAATTATCTATTCAGGTAGAGACCCTTGTAACACGTGCTTATATATTTGATACCTGATCAAAAAACTTCCGATGAGATTCCGAGATTTGGTATAATTTGTTCATTTAAGTGCAATGTCAAAAACACCTGTCTCATATTTAATAAAACAAAATTTTGAAGCGCATTTTTCATGTTAAGAAGGAAAAATGCATAATGTTTTATTTTCATAATTAATGGGCGGGGCAAATTAGTTTGGTTCAACAGTTTGTCAACAAATACGGTTAACTGAACGGCATTCGCGGCATTCAAGCAAAGCCTATGTCGGTTTATACCCATTGCCATGTTTATGATAAAGACACGAGGAGGTATACTAAGGTTTCTGGTACGACCATGCAGGGTGAAACGGCTCTCATCTAGAGTGATGAACTTGACCAAAGAGTCGTCAGTATGATTCCACCAATCAAACTGTCATTAATACTCAATAATGAATGGTATTTGGAATGGATTTCAAGGGGTGACCCATTCCACAAAGGGCCTTGTTAAAATACTAAGTTCGAGATCTCAGACGCCTGTTTCTTATTTTTTTTATATGAATATATACACTTTTAAATGTAGAGAAAAAAAACCTCTGCATGCCGTTTAAGTTAATTATATAGCCTGAGGATAGTTATTTCTATATAATAATTCCAGAAGTTGAAGTGCACATAGTCTTGTTATGTTAAAGTTTCCTGTAATGTATTAATGTGTTATTATGTGCTGTGTTATGTATAATCTATCAGTGGCAAATACAGAATTTTCTATGTATTCCTAAAAAGAAAGGATTAAAAAGATAAATATTCCACATATTGAATTAAGAACAAATCATTTATTAATTTACGTATATCTGTACTATTAAATTTAGAATTTTTTCTTTTATTTGGATGTCCTAGCGCAATTATTCTTAGGAATAACAATATGGGGAAAATATAATCTTTTCTTTGGAACAATGTAAAACATTTTCATAATTCAGCGAAATCAAAGCATGTGACTTTTGATAGGTTAATGTGCAAAAAGACGTTGCCCAATTGTTAACCGAGGCATTGCGGAGTAACCAAACATTTTAAAATACTGTCTTCCCTTTGCTATAGCAAATGCCTCAACTAACAACTGTTTTTGTTTCGGCGTTTATATATATATATATATATATATAACATACATATATACAATGACATTTTTGCGAGAGATGAATATAAACAGAGAAGTCTTTTAATTCATCTGTGAGATATCTTTGAGATAAAAACTACGTTTTGTCAAAAGTAAAGAGAATTACAAAATGCGTTAGGTAAAATTGGAATTGTCAGTAGCTATTAATTTAGCTAATTGTGGTTTCGATTAAATTAAGAGATAACCCTGTCTTATCTCTATACAGATTTCTGTTGGTGTTAATATCACTGAGAAAACTCTGTTAAATTAGGTGGTTGATAAAAATCTAGGTTGGATCGGCCCCCTGCCTTATGATCTATATAACGGGTGACAATTTAAGTAAACAGAGAAAGTACTTCAACAAAAAAACAGAGGGGGTTCGATCACAATAAATCATTATTGATCGATCTAAAGAGCATAGACTCCCATTGATCCCTATACGGTTTCACGCCACTTTCCATTGGCGTATTGGTGGACCCCTGTGTAAATGTTTTGTAAACCTCGTGGCAAAATGACAGAGTGTTCGTCTTAGCTTTTATAATTAGTCGAATTACCATCGTTTCACAGCAGAAACAACGCCAAGGGGCAATCGTCTTTGTCGCTAGCTGGAACCGTTTACAACGCCGACCGATGTGACGATGTCTGCTATCTTTCTGTAACGTCCACACGCTGTGAGCCCATTGGACGAGGCGATGCACACACTTTATTAGCTATTAATCAGTCTATACCGCCCCTCTCGTTATACTTTGATAGAAGGGGACAGCATAATTTACGCCTGGCTGAATCTTGCTTCCTTTCCTTGTGAAATGGGCCCGGTTTTCCTTTAATAAGTGCTAACTCGAATTTGAGCGAGGCAGTATCAGTTAAACTTCAGTGGTTACAGATAGGAATCTGCTGTTCAATTTCTCACTGGCGATACTGAATCATCAGGTTCATATATCGAACCACAACCGTTAATGTCGATGAGACGGGAGTTGCAACCAAGCAATGAAATTTACTAGGAATTAGTCCTAAGGACGTCGTTCACATTTTACACCGTGTATTTATTTATCAGAGCTGAAGGTGCCCGCATTATTTGTAGCTTGCACATGATACCAGTTTGTCCTCGACAGATGACACGTTTTAAATGATCAGTCCACCGGCCATTTGCTTCATTGGATGCATTTTTTTTTAAATTCGGGCGCATTGGTGGCTTTGACAATCGGATATATACATGTATAAAAAACAACTGATGAATTATTGGATGAACATGAGCAGGACTTCTCTACTTTCTTCAGACTAAATACTTCATTTCAGGAATTAACATTGTCAAAAAAGGTGCAGCTTGTACTTTTGCAAGGAAACTGTTTGAGCAGCTTTGAAAAGACGATAAAACGGTGTTACATTTTTAAAACGATATGTCATCGAATTTAGAGGAAGGATTCTCCGGTAAAATGAATAATCATTTAGCTCTTCCGCCGTTTTTAAAGATGAGTTCGAACCCTCACCGTTCGATATCTCCTCCCGGACAGTTAACACACACTATCGACGCCATTCTTGGTCTGAGGAGGGATTCTTGTTTGTCCACTCCCGATCTGTCCGCGGACAGCGACACATCCCCAGACGGACAGTCCTCCGATTCTGACACCGACGCCAAAGATCTTTCTCTATGTGAAGTGAACAACCCAAATACATGTGGTACGTATTCGTTTATTATAATATGCGTTTTACCTTCTTCGATTTCTTTCCAATAGCTACATTGATTATATTTGATAATTAAAAATCTAATTTGATTTCGTTGTTTAAAAAAAAAAGCTACAGCTGATCCATGAATAATCTCTATAGATGAAAACATACAAATTTAAAAATAGGGGCTTAGGGTGGTTAATATATCAGATACAAAAATGTGTTCAACAAACCACGACTTGTAACTGATTCACCTGTATAAACACCTGTTATTATTTCAACTGCCTTTTGCTCTAATTGATGGAAACTATATGGGTACCTAGTACTGTCACAACCGTGTTGTTCTTTATTTCGGACCTCCTCTATTAAACGGTAGCCGCAAAAACTTAAAACGTACGATGGATTTTATGCATTTTGAGTGAGTGTTTTACCTGTATGGTGTTCAAGATATTCAGTTATAAAGTCAAATGACCTAAGATTAAAGCCAAATAATAATACTTTGAACTGTGGGAGATTCCTTGTAATATAGGGTCGTTAATATATATAAATACGTGCCACCTTATACCAGGATAGAGATTGTTCCGGCAACAGCTCACTATGACCTGCAAAACCCCTGAGGTATTTCAGCCAAAAGGAAGAACAAACAGAAGACATTAACTACACAATTGGCAAAATAAATAAATTATTCACAAAAAATGCGGGTTATTTTGAACTCTAAAGTTATTATAGCTTTAGTAGCTGTTCAGTAAATGGTGGTTTGTTTTTTATTTAAATAAGCTGTAGTTAACGTTCTAAAGAATAAATTAATAGAAAACTCGAAAAACAAACAGTCTTTATTTATCCGAGTACCGTTACATTGCATTGCTACAGCATTCGACACTAAATCACCCATATCATATAAAATAATAGTGGGAAAACGTTTTTATTCGTCTTTTATATCAAAGACCATCGAAACCGTTTGTATCCATTTGTATAGGGCCAAGCAAGCTATATAGCCACTATTTGCAAACTGGGGTTCGGTATTCATTGGGTTTGCGACAATAAATTGTCAAATTTAGAAATTTACAAATTTTCAAAACTGACTATTCCACAATAGGGTCACGCCAGTAGACCAGGATCCGTGTTCATAAAGCTACTTAAATATCTCTTGGGTTTCCACAAAAAATGTAAATTTCAGTTTCAACAAATAGATAGTTATAACCATTGGTTAACATTTTTCAACGCTACTTGCCAGATTATTAACGAAGCTTTCAAAATGAATACAAATTAGTTTATATTTTAAATTTATTAAAGGAAAATAAAAGGCAGAAAGTGGGTACATTTAAAGCCTGTTCAGGTTCATTAACATATCGTTTCTTACACCTGCGATCTTCAATTCTTCCTGAACAGCGTTTATGTAGACTTCATTCACCCTTATACTTGGCCGCATCACACAGTTTCTTAACAACTGTTTGTCATTGATCAGATAATTAGCCACCTACCGTATATATCAAAACCAATAAATAAACAAAAATATACTAATTAAATCAGCTGAGATGACCGACATTTCATTAGTTTTAAGCACTCTTTTTTCACTTTGGCTGAGAGAGAGAACTTCTTGTATTTCTTTGTTAAAATTATATATTTATCAAGGGCCAAGACTTACAATGATAACTGTTGTTGATAAATAATAGTTTGACAATTATATAGAGTATTTTACCCGTTAAACCATCGTTCGCTTGTATTTGGGAAGGTGATATGCGCTAACATATTATAATATTTCTAAAAAAAATAGCCCTCCGATAAAAAGCGACAGAGTGAACAAAAGCAATAATTCGATTAACAAAAAACCGCGACCCTTGAGATAAGGCGGAGGAAGCTGACAACATACCCTCTCGCCATTTACAGATTTGTGTCACACTAGGACCGGACAATGACTTTCAAGAGAGAAAAACTGGCTCTATTAACTCCGTCAGCAACACTAATTTTTAGATTGGGTCAGGAAATTAAGAGATTGGACCTCGCTAAAGTTGATCTCTGTACGCAGGCGATTCCTGTGAATTTGAACCCGGCCATTATATCGCGCTTCAGCCTCACACGCGATCCTTGTCTAAGACTGGCATGACAGTTAAAGTGGAAAAAAATAAAATACGAGAGCATTTTTTGGGAAAAATGAAATTGTTAATCCGTGGCTAAACTTAGTGACTAAAGATTTGCCTTTTCTCGTCATCTTTTTTTTAAATTGTTAACTTGAAAAACTTAATTCATCTATCAGACAAACATTGTCGGCGTTTAAAAATAATCATTTATGCGTAGTACATGTATGTACACCTTAGCTCAGAAAAGCAGCGGCACCATGGATCAGAAGATGGAGTATAGGGGCCTGCTTGGTTGGTGCAAACATTCCTCTGTCTTCTCTTTTTCCTTCATGTCCTATTTTATTATCCAGAGTAAAGGTATATATAAAAGCTATATTTTTCAGTGAGAACATATCATTTCACATTTCAGAAAAAGGCGTTCAGAATTTGTCAAACAAAATGAAGTCAGACACTCAAGACGATTCTTTCAGGGACGATATGTTTGACGACGAGTCATCCGCAGCCAAAAAGAAACATCGACGGAACCGGACAACTTTCACAACTTTCCAACTGCACGAACTCGAGAGAGCATTCGAAAAATCTCACTACCCGGATGTTTATAGTCGCGAGGAGCTGGCCATGAAGGTCAATCTACCAGAGGTCAGAGTTCAGGTGAGATCAGAGTTTCTCTCAATCGCTTTCCGGAGTATCTTTTATAATACGTAATTGTATGCATTTATGCACACAAATTGGAGAAATAATAATAGTTGACATGGAAACAAACCAGGGATAATGCCTGACTTTTACATAAGAGCGATGAGTAAAGTTTCTGGAAAAAAGCAAGTTAGGATATAATGATTTCCATATCTTAATCTGGAAAATTCCTATCTTAAATTAAAAACTCTTATTCATGCCGATTTTTATTGTACGTAATCAAACAAACAGATAGGTCAGTGTATCTGCCAGGCCCTGAGAGAGGAGATTTAAATAAGTTAAGATTATGTACCAACAAAATCCTTTCATGTTTTTCTAAAGAGATATTCTCTGCACGAATTCAACTTCGGTTATCATTTCTGATAAAATTCCTGGTAATTGTCACTTTAAATTTCGTGTGGAACGTTTTAGAACTTTTCTATGGAAGAAGGCGTGATAATTGAACCACGATTAAGCGTCAGTGACCAATCTTTTATAAGGAAAATTCATGAAACTAATTTATCAGGTTTAAAATCTTCTAATTGCTTTGACTGTAACTATCTGTAGTTGGCTGACAGGGAACGGATTGGCTGGTATTGTACTATCCGCTATAACAGTGCATTCTCCGTTAGGCTAAGCCTGTGTCACTCTGTCAACACCAAACTAGTGATAATTATCTTGGTTACATCATTTAACCGTTATAGCTCTACCATATAAAAGAGTAATAGTCGTCAGTTGCTTTTTTTATCTTGGTCACTAAATTTAAGTCAAGCGATTTTCGACCAGATTTCACTATTTTAAGGGTCCCAAAGTCAGCATAACGGAGAATGAGCTATTTTGAAAATTGGCGAGTGGCGTCACCAGTTCATGTATATACGACTTTTACCTCAACTTAAATGGAAGCTATTGCAAAAAGATATTTAACTGTTTTAAAACTTTTATCTCGCAAAATATTATTTCCACATACAAAGCAGGGCATTTCAGTGATTTCGTTTTTACATATGTGTATATACATACATATACTTAACTACAGGGCGTTTCAAAACTATAAACCTCGTCACTAAGGGCTATAATGTCCAGGTCATACAATTACATGCAGGCATTGAACCACGGCAGCCAGAACGACACAACCAACACTATTTGAAAGCCAATTTTATATACTGCATTTTAAAAGCGCTTCGGCCCAACGTCATAACAGTATTAATTATGTGGATAATCCGTTGAGCCAAATTCCGTTTTGCTGACTGGGTCCAATATATAACGCGCATATATCTTTAACATGACACATGGACTAAAGTGAAATCTGGTTGAAAATCTCTGGATTTGTCCTTTAAACGTGACAAATGCATCTTACCTCGTTTGTTCAATTAACTATAAAGGTTTAAAAGCTTTAGGTCAAAACCGCTTTTGGCGAAGATTTGTTTTTAATCAAAAATATATTTTTTGGCGTAGTAAAATAACCCACTGAATTTAACTACACAGAGAAACTGTAGCAAATTGCCATACCTGTCCCTTGAAAGTTATTATTATTCGATTAGAATATTATATTTTCTCCATCATTGGTTTGCTTTTATGGGATTGAACCATTGGGATTAGTGTAATGAGACAACGCTGATCAGTGAAGTCGCTATCCGTTAATGTCGCCAGTTGGTATCACAAGAGTAAGGAAAGAAAATGGAAGATGATCTAATCCGTGTTGAAGTGCTGGGTCTGTAGAAAGAAAACGTTAACAGCTGACATATAGGAGGCTTATTAACGCCAAATAATGTTGTTAGGAGCCCTGGGCTGAGTGTGTGGACCGCGGGGCAAACTTCCCACGTTACTCTCTAGGTACTGGCGCATTAAAGACATGGCTATCGTGGGAATTAATTGGCTTACCCCCTACAAAAAGCCTCTAGCTCAATGTTCATTAGGACTCCAAATTGATATGATGGGGCTCGGGACTAATTCACTGTCAAAACTATCTCCCTGCCTAAAGGCGAATGAGGAGAAAAATTCCCCCTGACATAGTCCATTAACTCATAGAGAAAAATCAAACGAGTCTCAACCAGCCAAGAACGCATCAGCTGTCTCTAAGCGAGTATAAATTTTACAGGATTTTGTTATGGAATTATAGGATTTTTCGTTAGCAAGGTTTGTAGAGACCAGCTTACTGTTTATTTTACAAGCACTGCATTATTTTCAAATATGAATTATCGAGAAGGCCATTTTCAGTTATAAAAAAATTGCCTTTCTTTTAAGTTAATTTCAGTCTAAGACACTTTGTTCGGTAGCCTACCTCGTACCTCTACTGGACGTTTCATAGACGATTTATCTTAAACCCATAGCTAAATAGTTTGGTTTGGACTACCAGCGAGTACGCCATACAAACTAATATATATTTAAAAACAAATGTATTGGCCCAAGTGCTATTGGGTCTTCCTTCGATTTCTGTCAAATAGTTAGAACCCTATATCTGCACTCATACTTGTTCCAAATAAAAATGATTTTAGGTGTCTCCCAGCAATTTGTGATCGAAGGCATCCCGGTCGCTTTCTTTAAGGCGCAAAGTATCCATAATGTCAACATGGCGGTGGATCCGACTGAGCCGCAGTCTGTAAAATCTTCCATCCGCTAACGAAGTTACACAGAATTAAGCCGCCTAAAAGGTGTAAAATGGCCAGCAAACAAGGGACGCAGGCGAGCGCGTAATCGCCATTGTAACAAATTAATCAAGCGATTTTCCCCATGAGTTATTGAATTAAATAACACGATGGCTGATTTAATCCGGGACGCAGGAAGAAGGTTATTTCCGAGTAAATAAGATTAGTTTAATGGATATAGCACGAAAGAGAGCTATCTCTGCTCATTAGTTCAATCTAGTCAACACTGAAGCTGAGGCTGACAACACATCAGATATGATAGTAATCTCACATGATAGGAGTTAAAAGGCGGAAAATAGACTAATTTATTTATCAGAGATGTGATCTCCTGTGGCCGACGGGTTCAGAGGAAACGTAACACAAATGATAATATAAAGCACAAACTCGTAGACATGTTTTGTCTTAATTAAAGCACCTTCAGGTACTGTTTACAGTTCTTCTGAGTTGTGTCTTTGGTGTTCTTTCTATGTTAAGCTAGTCAGTGAAAGTCACAGTAGCTGTTGAAAAAAGCTGCACAATTAATACCTCTTTAACACCAGTCAACTTCAGAAATATAATAAATAAATACATTCTAAGTACATTCATTATGAAAGTTACTAACACATACTATCGAGAAGTTGAGCATTTAAGTTTTAAAACTTGACATATGTTATCTTTGGCTTTCAGGTTTGGTTTCAAAATAGACGAGCGAAATGGAGAAGACAAGAAAAACTTGAAAGCAGTAGCATTAAAGTGAACGAGACTTATCCAATGGCTTCTCTGACCAATCGCAGTCTGTCAAATCTCGGAAACACACTCCCAATGGATCCCTGGATGTCTCCGCCCCTTATTGGCTCGACCAATAATATTCCAGGATTATCGTCTGTCCTGTCATTCCAAGGGGCATCCGGACATCTACCTACTCTGTTGACGTCACTGCCTTTCACCTCTACGTCAGCACCGTTTAGCTTAAATCCAGCGCTGGCGTCACTCAGCGGTGTTCTCGGCGTCATGCCAACCAGCAAAAGGAATTCCTCCGACCCTAAAAGTACCAGTATTGTTTCCTTGAGAATGAAAGCCAAAGAGCATATGGAAATCATCGACAGACATTTCCCTTGAAATAACTGACATATACCGTATGGACAGCCTATATATGTAAGACTAAATACAACGGTTATTATATAGGCTTACTATCTATTTAACTCTTTGAATTCGATTATACAGTTAAATAAATCTTGCCGAACAAAGTGAATCGAGTGATGGAAAGCTGATAGTTTATAATTGTGCGTATTGTATTAGGGTGCCTGAACAATTACTTGTCTGAGCATTTTAGTAGTTATAAACACTGATGTACTGGCGAAACAATTTCAATGAGCAATGTTATGGCGGGTCTACGTCTGCTGTAATGCTCCTCGTTACTGAGCATTCGTTTTTGTTGTGCATTATTGTTCGAAGACAATCAATTTAATAAAAGAGGGCGTGTCATATCATTGTTTAATGTAATAAATCCATGTCAGCCTTTGTCTGAATATATACATTTCATTTGTTGTTATAATGATTGCTTGTTTGTATAAATTCCTAACCATGTTGCTGGGATAAGTAACCATTATATAGGAAATGTATAGATATAACGGACACCGACGGGCAAACGGGCGTTTTTGTTTTTTTTTTTGTTGTCGGATAGTTATATGCGCTTAGCTATAATGCAAATTTATAAACACATTAGGCTCCAGTTAGTGTCAATGTGAGGAACTAACTAAGGCATAGGTCTACAAGCCGCCTTTGTCCAAAAATATCAACTTCCAGAGAATTGTACTCGTGTCTAAATATAATAACATAAGCTATTAAAGATACCAACTTCTGGTATATTTCCGACACAACGCTTCACTGTAATACTAAGACCGTTTTCAAGCAATTATGCTAAGAGTCTCGACTATACGCCTCTTAAAGAAGACATCGTGTCTAATTGGCCTACCGGTAATTAAAATATGGGGACGACGTCTATTCTTGAAGGCTTGTGACTTTAAAGATGTTCTTGAAAAATACAGAAATTTCGATTTATCTTACTCTGTATTATTAAGCAATAAAAATATCAATTGCATAATTCAAGGATGGCAAATCTTCTAACCGAGATTATCAAATGGAAAGTAAAATCAAACAATTATAATTTACTCTACTGTAAAGCCGCCCGATGGTCAGCTTAAACGACGCACGTGAATAATACTGCGGGATCCGAAGGGATCTAAAAAAAGACGGACTTTTCAGCAGCATAAAAAGTCTAGTTGTTCCTTTGTTAGATTCTGCCGGAAGTGGCATCTGCTAAAACAATGACCAAAAAATAAATCGAGTAGTTTTCTCATTCGCGTGGACAGTACGATAAATTTCGAACGAAAGGTTTATTCTGTTTTGTTCAATAAAATGTCGACTTGAGATAGGTAGGGTTTTTTTTAATACGTTAAAGAAATTTCCAACGAAAAACGTATTTTATCCGTGTTTTTTTTTCTCGTGTAACATAACTTATCAATTGCAGGCTACAAACGCTCGCCAAAAACAACACGAAAAGCCATCTGATTTGACACTTCTGCGTACTGACTCAATGGCCTGGGCTACAAAAGCGTCTCCGCATGCCCAGTGAGAGTTAAAATCAACAATGAAATCTAGGCTAATTAGATCATAGTTTTGGCTAGCAAAAGAGAGATAAAGTTTTGAACAAAAGATAGGACAAAGAGTGTTTGAATTGTGCAACAGGACACGAAAGGATTTTAGAAAACATATCAGCAGGTCATTTGTTCAAAGAAATGTAAGTAAGCTTGTTGCATGTTGTTTGTTGAACGATATCTGATAAGATCATTCGATTAGGGCCAGAGCATCTCTGGACCGGCCAGGCGTGACCACCGCCCTGTCATTATTACAATTAAATTAAATAGTAAAATATAGTTCTGTTATGTCGTTTAGCTCCCGACTAAATTACGACTGAGTAGTGAGTGTATTAAACCCCCGTTAAGATAAATTCGACCGTCTATTGAAATTTGATATGGTTGTGTTCAAAATTAAGTACTCACAAGATCGTATCAGGTTTGTGTGTGTTTTAGGATAAGGGAATTTCACGGATGATTTACCACTATTTCTAACCATTTATTGACGAAAAGGTTCCGAATAGACCAAACCTGTGACCTAATATTTTATTTTGTTTGCTTCCCAGGGTTAAACGCCGAACTGAAAGATTTGAGAAGATGACAATCAACTGTGGCTATAAAAGATTGTATTCTTACAACTTACATCCACCAAACATTAAAGATTGTTTTCTCGATATTTTGAAGAAGCAAAACATTTTTCTTGTCCAGAGTTTGAGATGACAAAAAAAAAAAAACGACACAAAACGAAACGTTTGAATCCTACGGAGAAATCGTTTTTTTTAAAATTATTACTGAGTAAAAATTGGATCATATTTATGTCACTAAGCAGATTTATGTTAAACAAATGTCCACGTTAAATGATGCCAATTATAGGTTATGTACGAATCGTCATATAAACACTGTTGACCATGAAAGAAAGAGGAAAGGTAGAAAGAAAAAAAATGCCACAATGATACTTGTGCACATACTGAGATTGGCGACACGAGATTTGCGAAGTTGTGTTCACATGGTGTGTTACTGCTGTTCATAGCGAGAGAGAGAAAGAGCTAATTGTGATAATGGAAGGATTTGTATAACGCTCATTCCTTCTCAATCACATTAGAGGAGACGGGAACACTGTTATTACAGACTTCTTTACTCAGTTAACCATTTAAACTAACAGTCCTTTGTAAGAGTCACATCGGCAACTTAAGACTGGCAATATGTGAGATAATTACAGCGATTAAGAGGGCAGAATGACAGGGTAATGTAATTGTTCCACATAATAATGTATCTAGCACTCAATCGGTGCTAATTGAAATATAGCTCTCCTAATTTACTCCAATTCACTCGATGGCCTATTACTTGTGTCACAGACGCCAGTTGCTATGTAATCAATGACCTAATGTTTCACAAGGGTCCGCGCTCACAAGATAGCCAATGTGAACACTGGAAAGTCTGTCGGGTGTTATTCTGTAATGCTTATTGTGTCAACTTGTTAACAAACTCCTCACTCTTCAGATAAGGAGAGCTGTGTTATAGAACGGCTGTTTGGCAGGCTAATTTCACATTTATATTTTATCATCTCATTCCATTATCTAAAATGTGATTGGGTGAGACTATTAACGACAATAACTACTAATATTCAAAATTCATCCAGGTGTAATATCTTAGAACAAGCAAAACTACAATTGTACGAGTTAAACCGTTATCCCATAGAGCGTCCATACGTTTTGTTGTGTGCATAAAACATGCATAACACTTTAATACGTTAGTTTAACTTGACAACAATATTCCGTGTAAAATTAGTAAAGTATAGAACAGATCAAAGAATGAGACTGCCGTACAGGACAAACTGTATGGTTTTTGGACTGGCTTATCGGATTGGTTGTTTAAGTTTAAATATATTTAAATAAATTTATTCTTTGAGAATATTCTTAAACCAACATTCGGCAGTTTTCGTTTGAAACGAACACTCTCTGCTGAACTGAAAAAGAAAACGAAGAAAATAATAACACACGTAAGCTGCGAGAGAAAGAATATTTCTGTTAAAACAGCTCCTACATTTATTTTGTTAGGCTTATGAACAAATCCTCGCACATATCATTCAGATTAACTACACGTATTCTTTGCTTCTTACTTTTTGCTGTGTATAATATACGGTGTCAGTTTACATTTTGTCAAATATAACCAGACTCTCTTTTAATAAGAGGTCAAAATGATAAAGTATTCTGTCAATCAAACCTGATGACAGAACAGGGTGACGATACTCTGACAGTGTTAGACTAAACGAACCCATTACAGAAGAAATAGAACTGTATGAAACTGGTGAACCTTCTCGTCAGTACAGAACACTTCGTCACAGTCAAGTAATCTGCTCAGAGAATTACACAATTGTATATGTTTGGAGATTGAAAATGTTGTTATTATACTGTCCTAAGTGATATTTAAGCATGAAAATATGAGTCTGGATTAGGATCATAGGGTACCACCTGCCAACCTGACGCGGTATGTATCATTTCGGGAGTTGAGAATAGAACGAAGCTTGGAGCTGGCAAAGACAACCCGTCGAGCTTTCATATTGGCGAGAAGCGTCCCAATGTTACCCGGGGCTAAATAAACGACCGTGAATAGAGGCAAGCCAGTAACTGAAGAATTGAGGTAGAATGAGAATTAAGCGGTCTGACAGACTCTCAAAATCTCAAGTGGTGAAGTGAACGAGAAGCAATAAACTTCTAACAATCGCCTAAACACAAATCCCATTAATACCTTTCCCTAAGAATTAAATGGCGAGGTCTTAAACCATTCACCCAGCTATATTTGCTCTGACAACAAGCTTGTTTGTAGACGATATGTTTTGACGGGACACAAGTGCTATGTCCTCAAACATACCCTATACACGTTGGTGGAATTCTCTCAACTCTTTAGTAAGTTAATTGGAAAGGTGGGTTTTGCTTATGTATGTCTTTAATATTTCCTCAGACTTAATGGCGCCAATATCATTTATTAAAAATTACATTTTCCTTTCGCCTTTTGGCCCCGGATCCTCTAAGCCTCTTCATCTTTTAACAGCTTTGTATGATTGACATTTCTTTATAAATCACCTCGGGTTAAGGGCAGGGCTGCTGTTGCCTTTTTAGGTGAAACGAGGACATAGGGACATCCAGATCTGGGCTGTTTAGGGTCACACCAAATGTCAAATATCTATCTTTACTCCCTGCTTCCTGGTCATAGGTTTGAAGTTCACAAACTTTGAGGGGGAGAGTAATGTTTAACTAGCCAACCCTGCAGAAATGGTAAATAAAACATTGGAAATTGTAGTATATTTATGCCACCATCAACAAGCGGGCGGATGGCTAGTAGAGACTCCAAGCAAACTGTTTCGAGAGCTCCCGAGGTGATTGGATATAGAAGGTCGGATCGATGAGTGATCTATATCTATAGGTGGCCGACAATAAATGCTTTTTCTGGGGGTTCTGGGTTCGATTTCCCCATTGGTCTTAAGCTGCGAATTACCTGGAATAGAATCTGTTCAGTCTACGAGACCGTTAGCCCAAACGTGAGTGTTATGTGCACCCCCCTCCCCCCCTCAATTTTCCCCGCCTCCAAAAATATTGTTTATAATGGGCATCCGTGTTGATGCGGCGTCTTCAACTGGATCATTTCATCACTATGCGCTTTGATGGTCTTGTCGTCGTCGATATTCGTGTCTTTATGGCCAGTCACCAATGGTTGGATTATCCTCCCATGCTGTTCTTATGATCAATCGCCAATGGTTTCACAGGATGGCTGGCCTATACTTCTACGCTGTCCTTAGTGAAAGTAACTAATGGGTTCTCCGTGTGACTGACTTTCCTTCTATGCTCTCCGTAAGGTCAGTAACCCTTGGGTTCTCCGGGTGATTGACTTTCCTTATATGCTCTCCGTAAGGTCAGTAACCAATACGTTCTCCGGGTGACTGGCTTTCCTTCTATGCTCTCCGTAAGTTAGGCAGCCATTGGGTTCTCCGGGTGACTGGGTTTCCTTCTATGCTCTCCGTAATGTCAGCAGCCATTGGGTTCTCCGGGTGACTGACTTTCCTTCTATGCTCTCTGTAAGGTCAGTAGTCGTTGGGTTCTACGGGTGACTGACTTTCCTTCTATGCTCTCCGTAAGGCCAGTAACCAATAGGTTCTCCGGGTGACTGGCTTTCCTTCTAGGCTCCCCGTAAGGTCGGCATCCATTGGGTTCTCCGGGTGACTGACTTTCCTTCTATGCTCTCCGTAAGGTCGGCATCCATTGGGTTTTCCGGGTGACTGACTTTCCTTCTATGCTCTCCCTAAGGTCAGTAGCCATTGGGTTCTCTGGGTGATTGACTTTCCTTCTATGCTCTCCGTAAGGTCAGTAGCCATTTGGTTCTACGGGTGACTGACTTTCCTTCTATGCTCTCCGTAAGGTCAGTAGCCATTGGGTTCTACGGGTGACTGGCTTTTCTTCTATGCTCTCTGTAAGGTCAGTAGCCATTGGGTTCTACGGGTGACTGGCTTTCCTTCTATGTTCTCCATAAGGTCGGCATCCATTGGGTTTTCCGGGTGACTGGCTTTCCTTCTATACTCTCCGTAAGGTCAGTAGCCATTGGGTTCTACGGGTGACTGACTTTCCTTCTATGCTCTCCGTAAGGTCAGTAACTAATAGGTTCTCTGGGTGACTGGCTTTCCTTCTATGCTCTCCGTAAAGGCGGCATCCATTGGGTTCTCCGGGTGACTGGCTTTCCTTCTATGCTCTCCGTAAGGTCGGCATCCATTGGGTTCTCCGGGTGACTGACTTTCCTTCTATGCTCTCCGTAAGGTCAGTAGCCATTGGGTTCTACGGGTGACTGACTTTCCTTCTATGCTCTCCGTAAGGTCAGTAGCCATTGGGTTCTACGGGTGACTGACTTTTCTTCTATGCTCTCTGTAAGGTCAGTACCTAAAGGGTTCTGCCGGTTGCTGGCATATCGTCCGTCACAGATAGTTTTACCGTGTGGCCTGCCTATCGTTCTATGCTGTTGCTATTGTCCGTCGCAAAAAGGTTGTTGTTAAGGTCCGTCTCAAACGGTTTCATTGGGTGGCTTGCCTATCGTTTTATGCTGTTATATGGACCGGCACAAATTGTTTCTCCGTCACAAATAGTTTTACCGGGTGGCATGCTTATCGTTCCATGCTGTTGCTAGTGTCCGTGGCAAATGGTTGTTGTTCTGGTCCGTCTCAAACGGTTTCATTGGGTGGCTCGCTATCGTTTTAAGCATTTATATGGACCGGCACAAATTGTTTCTCCGGGTGGTTGGTTTATCCTTATGTGCTGTCCTTATGGTCAGTGACAATTGGTTCCCTGGGTGGCTGACTAATCTTCCGTCACAAATGGTTCCACTGGGTGACAGGTTTGGTCTGTAACCATTGAATTCTCCGGGTGGTTTGACTTGTGGTCAGTCACCGATGGTTTCATTGGGTGTCTTTTCCAATGCTAACCCGAAGCAATATGCTAAATAATACACTTTATGGACTCATTTGTTACAAATGTTTGCGATAATTCCACATTGATTTGTTAAAAGTCACATACGCACCCAACATTTGGATTTTTCAACTAATTCTGTTTGCCTTGATTTTTACAAGATTTCATGTTTGTTCAAAAATTAAAACAGTCAC